>SJYX01021133.1:203925-235605 GCA_006410675.1 Oreotragus oreotragus
GAATGATGCTAAAGCTGAAACTCCAGTACTTTGGCCACCTCATGCGAAGAGTTGACTCATTGGAAAAGACTCTGATGCTGGGAGGGATTGGGGGCAGGAGGAGAAGGGGACGACCGAGGATGAGATGGCTGGATGGCATCACGGACTCGATGGACGTGAGTCTGAGTGAACTCCGGGAGATGGTGATGGACAGGGAGGCCTGGCGTGCTGCGATTCATGGGGTCGCAAAGAGTCGGACACGACTGAGCGACTGAACTGACTGAACTGTGATTGCATTGGACCCACTGGATAATCTCTTTAAGGCCAGCTGACTAGCAACCCTAGTTCCATCTGCATCTTTAATTCCTCTTTGCCATGTAATGTAGGTATTTACAGGTTCCGAGGGTCAGAACGTGAGCGTCTCTGGCTTGGCTGTGGGGGTAACATTCTGCCTGTCTACTCCTATTGATTGTTCATGAACCTGCTGACCCACATCTCTTCATCCAGCCTCTGTCATCTCATCTGATTTCTTAGGAGCCTGCCAAGACAGCGACTTGTGCAGTGTCTGGATGTTAAGCAACCCGTGAGTTAAAAGGAATTCTGACCAAGATTGTTTTTTATCAGTAGGATAACACTGGCCAAAGTTACCTTAAACACATACGTGTTCTTCAGCATTTCTTATGTAGCTTTCCTATCCTATAGAGAGCCATGGGTCACTGAGATCCCTGGCTCTTTCAGTTGTTCCAGAGACTTTTATGTCCATGGACCCACACCAAAATTACTTTGGGCTGCTTGTCAAAAAAATGAAATCAAAGGGCTGTTTCCATGCTCTAAACCAGACTTGTTCAATTGAGCTTTCTGGAAATGGATTTTAAGAATCTGTGTCTCTAGCAAACTCCCCATGTGATTATTACGCACACTTAAATTTGAGAATCACTGTTGTAACCTTTGTTCTTATTTTCTCTATAATTCTTTTATTGACTCTCTTGTGAATCTCCAAAGCAGGGAATGTCTAGACCAGTAAATATCTTGAGTGTGGTTTGTGGTTTCTGTACAACAGGACTTCACTTTTCACTCCACTCTCATCTTGCATGGTTTCTAAAGAGGAGTCTGGTGTAAGTCTTACCCTGTTCATCTGATATAATAGATGAGATGTTCTCTCCCCACCCAACCCCNTTTTTTTTTTTTTTTTTTAATTTCAGCTAGATCTGAGTATTGCCTTTGGTCTAAGAGCAGTGCCAGACACTAAGGAATAAAGTGAATAGCATGTGAATTTGGGTATGGACTGTCTCATAGTATGTGGGAAATCCTTGGGGAGGGGAAGAATAAACCAAAGAAAAAAACAGAGCTCGAGAATCAGAAGGGCTCGTGGAGGACAAGGTGGCATTTGACTTGGTTTGAAGGTGTGGCAGAGGGTTGCTAGCCAGGGAGGAAAGCAGGGGGCGTGGGTCCAGGCAGAAGGAAGAGCAAATGATGATTTGGATTCCTGGTATTAAAAATTGCCCGGATGACCCTGCCCCCTAAGATCAGACAGCCAATCAGGATGCTCACAGGGGGTTTCCGCATTCTGCGCCGCTTCGCCTCTCCAAGCTCTGAACCAAAAGATCACCTGAGCCTCGGAGTCTCGCCTGAATTACTACTATCGAGTTTAGTCTTCATATTTCACTCGGTTGTTTCTTTATCTGCGTCTCATAACTACTCTTGTGAGCGTTTTGGTGACCCAATCTTTATGACTCACCGTGACAGAGAGCACATGTGATGGAGACCAGTGGTTTGTCATCTTGACTGTGCAGTAGAATCGGTTTTAGAGCTTTCTAAAATCCCAGTGTTGGGGCCCCACTGGGCCCAGAATCCAGAGATTCTGATCTATTTGGTCTGTGCTCGGGACCTGGACATCAGTGGTTGGGCCGTAACTTCCAGGTGACTTTAATATTCAAAGATATGTGGAGCATGCATCTTTCTAAACATACCACTTAAGAAAAACTTGGATGTGGTTGTAAAATAATTCAAAAGTTAGTCATTAAACAAATAGTCTCTTTACTTGGTAGATGCAGCAGGGTTATAGGAGATGTGTATAAGAGACAGCCCACACACAGTTTGACTTTTTTCAGGAATTTTTCTTTGATTCTCTGCTGTTTGACTATGAAGTGCCTAGGTATAGATTTTTTTTTAATTCTAACCACTTGGTGTTCTTGAGGCTTCCTGGACCTGTGGTTTGATTCTGTATTTGTTTGGGAAATTACTTGGTCTTTGCTGTTGATACTTCAAGTGTTTCTTTGGTTTCTTTCTCCTTCTGATATTCCCATTGCATATATATTATACCTTTGTGGTTGTCCCACAGTTCTTGGACATTCTGGGGGATTTGTTTTTGGTTCTTCTTTCTCTTTGCTTTCCAGTTTTGGAAGTTCCTACTGACGTACCCTTAGGCTAGCTGATTCTCTTCTCTACTATGTCCTGTCTGTTGATGAGCTCATCAGATACATTACTCATTTCTCTACTCTGCCATGTCCTGTCTGTTGATGAGCTTGCCTTTTAATTTTTTGTTGAAAGCCAGACATGATTAGAAATAAAGAATCAAGTCAAATAGTGTGAGGTCTTTTTTTTGCCACGGTGAGGCTGTGTGTAGGGTTTGCTGTAGCTGTAGGTAGCAGGGTAAACTTTTCTCTGGTGTCTTTGCTTTTGTCTCCCTTTTCTTGGAGTCTCCCTAGATACTCCTATCTCATGCCTAACTCTGCATTTTCTTCTAAAAAGCTATAAGCTGTAAGACAGCTTGGCTCTTAAGTTTCTCCACATCCTCACCACCATTTGTTATTTGTGGTTTTTTGAGGATGACTGTCTTGACAGGTATGAGGTGGTGTCTCATTGTGATTTTTCCTTGCATTTCCCTGATGATTAGTGATGTTGAACATCTTTTCATGTACCTATTGACCATATTTTTTTGAAAAGTAACTTCTCAGGTCCTCTGCCCATTTTTTAATCAGGTTTTTTTCCTCACATTTTTATTTCCAGTTCTTAGTTTCCACATTTTCAAATTATTCTCAGCTGTGACTGCAGTTCACATATTTTAGAAGTGCACAGAAAACTGACTTCTAGGCTTTGGTGAAAGGAAGATTCACAGCTGTGAAGAGATTACTGTAAAATATTTTTCATGGAGCTCTAAACTGAATTCTCTGTTTTTAAGAGTAATAAATGCTTATTGTAAAAAACCAAAAATCTAATGTAACAGTGAAGTCTCCCTATAACCCTGCCCTCTGGAAGATAGCATGCGTGGTAAACTTCTTCTTTCAGCCCCTGCAGGAGCCTTTGGTGTTGCCCCGGCCCCCCCTCTAGGAGCAGCAGCAAGTTCTAGGGCTGTGATGTTCACAGTGGGGTCTCCCCCACACAGGGCTGCAGCCACCACGTGTGCCCACATGGGCCTTCGGATGAGAACCACCTCAGGTGAGGATTGACTTAGTTCTGCCTTGGGCTCTTGTTTGGGGTGCAAGTTCTGAAAATGCCTTCATGGTGTGATATAATTTCCAGTGATGTGGAGATAACAATCTTCTTTACCTTAAAGGGTTATAAAAAGTAAATGAGGGGACTTCCCTGGTGGCCCAGTGGTTCAGACTCCACCGTCCACTCTAAAGAGCACCAGTTCCATCCCTGGTCAGGGACCTAAGGTCCCTCATACCACACAGAGCAGCCGAAGAAAGAGAGAAAGAAAATAACAGTTTATACCTATTAACTAAGCCAACATTTAAATAGTATAACCCAGTGCTGTGGAGGCTTAGTGGGAACTGTGTGCTCACTTTTGGCTGCTTTAGAAAACAGCATGATGATTCTTAGAGCTGTAGCAGTGTGTATAGTAATATTTGACTTGTGGTAACTGCATTCTGTTTATAAGACCACTCACAGCAAAATGGTCTTATAAAGTATTTACCACACATAAATAACTCACAAGAAGGCAAGATCTCATCACAGTGTTGTTTGTGGTATTAGAAATCAGAACTGGTGTAAGTGCCTCCAGACCAGCATTCGGGTAGAGTTTTAGTGATGTACCACCTATGGCCGAGTTTTCTCACCTGAGGACTGTGGTGCAGCAGGGGAGAAAAGCGTATGCTGCTGCAGCTAAGTCACTTCAGTCGTGTCCGACTCTGTGCGATCCCATAGACGGCAGCCCAGCAGGCTCCCCCGTCCCTGGGATTCTCCAAGCAAGAACACTGGAGTGGGTTGCCAGTTCCTTCTCCAATGCATGAAAGTGAAAGTGAAGTTCAGTTGTGTCCGACTCTTAGCGACCCCATGGACTGCAACCTACCAGGCTCCTCCGTCCATGGGATTTTCCAGGCAAGAGTACTGGAGTGGGGTGCCATTGCCTTCTCTGAGGCGTATGCTAGAGTTTGTTTAAAACAGTTTAAAAGCAGCTGTGATGAGTCTGTGAAGGATGCCTACAGCTGAGGAATGAAGGTGAGCATGGGAAGACAGAGCCTGTTCTTTGGCTGGGATGGGAGTGGGGTTTCTCTTAACGGTTGCCATACTGCCTGGTGATCACTGGGTGCTAATCACTGAGCGCTGTCCATGTCCTCTCTCCACAGGGGGCTCTAGCGGCTCCGGGGGCTCTCTGTGCTCCATCGGTGGCCGCGTGTGCGGGGGCTCCCCGCCTGGGCTCTGCTCGGGGTCTCCCCCTCCGGGAGCAGAGGCAGCCCCCAGCCTGAGACATGTGCCTTGTGGTGCTTCACCCCCCAGCCTGGAGGGGCTCGTCACCTTTGAAGCCCCCGAACTGCCAGAGGAAACACTGATGGAGGTGGGAAGAGACCCTACGATGTGTCCTTTAAGGCTACAGTGAGGAGAAAATTGATGATGAGAGGGCAGAATCCGAGAGCAAGTCCCAGTGGTTTTCCTCATGACCTTTTCTATCTGAAACCTTGGTGGTGTGTTTTTAGAATTATGTTGACAGTGACACTCACAACAAACTTTGGTTCACAGGAAGTGACACATACAGATTTTGTATTCTTAATTCCTTTATCTGAAGTTTACTTACTACTTGTGGTGGTGGTGATTTAGTCGCTAAGTTGTGTCTGACTCTTGAGAACCCATGGACTGTAGCCCTCTAGGCGCCTCTGTCCATGGGATTCTCTAGGCCAGAATACTGGAGTGGGTTGCCATTCCCTTCTCCAGGAGATCTTCCCAACCCAGGGATTGAACCTGGGTCTCCTTTCTTTACTANAGTTGTGTCTGACTCTTGAGAACCCATGGACTGTAGCCCTCTAGGCGCCTCTGTCCATGGGATTCTCTAGGCCAGAATACTGGAGTGGGTTGCCATTCCCTTCTCCAGGAGATCTTCCCAACCCAGGGATTGAACCTGGGTCTCCTTTCTTTACTAACTGAGCTACGAGGGAAGCCCTTTTACTACTTATAGGACTTTTAAAACAATCTTTTCCCTAAAACCATAACTTTTTATTCTCAAAGCTTACCTTACCTTACAAGATAAAAATGATACACTTAAACTTAGGTTTTGAAAAAGTAAATTATAATGCCAACTGAGTCAGTAACTCTGAGAAATACAACTTCCCAGCAGATTGGACAGTCACGTCCTTCCATGGAGCTGGTTCTCTAGGGAAAAACAGGTCATAATGTGCAGCATGCTGAGCACACATCCAGAACAGAGGTTAATGTTATGATTCCAAAGCCTGTGCCAGCTAACTCCTCAGTGTCAACTCTAGGCCATCTTCCCGTGGACTACATCTGACTTCAGTCAGTGCAGATCACCCTGCACTTCAAATGAAAAATGACCCGTTCTCCAGACCATCGAAGGCACTAAGTGTCCGTGCTGGACCCCTGGGATTTCTGTTGTGTATGGAGGAGCATTAAGTCTCTCACATAAAATTTATAAAATATTGCATGCAAAATCTTGGTAGTGATTCCGTGGTAAGTTTAAGCTGTAATTTTGAAAATATGTATAATATAAATTATGTTCTAGTAAGTGTTGGAACGTAGAGTCCAATCTGCTGTTGCAGAGCAGGGAGACTCTCAAAAGTTGGTTCGTTTATTCTCCTGTCTCAAGGACATTGGTTTTCATCCCTTTTAACCATGGAAGGAGAGTGAGAAACTTAGTCTTATTTGAGATTTCAAAATGCATTGCTAGCTAAAAACAAATCTCAAAACAGCATTAATTTTAGAATACCAATTTTTAATGCATTGCTATTATGTCTGTGTCTCTACTTCATTCTAACTAACTGAAAAGATCATGAAATTTAAAATTTAAAATTATTAGGAAACATTGCTAACTGAGGAACCACCAGAAATTTAAATAAAGTATCTCTGAAATTTTAAGCCAGTAGAATTCATGAAACTATTGAGAAGTGTGGTCTCATGTCCAGAATATGCTGAAGTTCTTATATCTCAGTACCTATTTGGTCATGTTTCTATCTCATGTACATTGATTTAGTTCTGTGTTTCATTTTTTCCTGGTGAAAGCACAATGGCCTCATATCTTTGAGGCTGTTGTGGCTGTTCTCATACATGCTACAAAAGCACATGACACATCTTTGATTTCATTTGTGTTTATCTTCCAACTAGTTTTCTGGAATTTAGAAATTTCAGCCTCCTTTGATCATTCTAATATTGATACGTATAGAAAAACATCAGCAGTGGCCACGGTTGGTATACAGAAATGAGTATGCACCTCTCCTTAACCTACAAGTTTCTAAGACAAGTTGGCTTTGCCTTAGCAAGAACATGCAGACACCTTACGCCACCTGAACTCAATGCTGCTGTTCACGGAGTGTGTGCTGGACCTGACAGCTGTGCGCGGGGGGAGCCCAGAGCTCTGTGCATCCGCCGTCTCCGTGTACCAGATCCAGGAGAGTGCGGTGGTGGACCAGATCAGCCAGCTGAGCAAGGACTGGGGGTAGGTGGCCCCTGCTATCCATCTCCTTCCTTCCTTCCTGCCATCCATACACTGGTGTCCAAGCTGGAGGCCTCGCCACCCACTGCAGGTCACATCTGGTTAGCAAAAGTGTCAAGGAGTCTCTGAGTTATTTCAGTGCTCAGTTTCACTGTGTGAGCCAGGACCAGAGATTCTGCAGCCTTGATTTTAAAGACACTTGATTATAAAGAGATGGTACTCCCTGGTGGCTCAGAGGTTAAAGCATCTGCCTCCAATGTGGGAGACCCGGGTTCGATCCCTGGGTTGGGAAGATCCCCTGGAGAAGGAAATGGCAACCCACTCCAGTATTCTTGCCTGGAGAATCCCATGGACGGAGAAGACTACTAGGTTACAGTCCACGGGGTCGCAAAGAGTTGGACACGACTGAGCGACTTCACCTTCACTCTTATCTGAGTGTGCCCCTAATGTTAAAAGTACACTTTTTTCCACGCCGACCCTTCTCCTTTCAGGAGTCCTTTGTGCACTAAGAGTGTCAAGGTGGGTTGAGATGGGGCCTGGCCTGAGATGCAGGCTAACACTGTGCTTGCTGTCTCTGGGCCAGGCGGGTAGAGCAGCTGGTATTGCACATGAAAGCTGCACAACTCCTGGCAGCCTCTCTGCATCTCGCCAAAGAGCAGATCAAGTCCGGGAAGCTGAGCCCATCCTCGGGTGTGAAGCAAGGTAGGCTGGGGCATGATGAGCTCCTGGGGGCCCAGCAGTCCTCTCCCCTTGCACTGAGAAAGGGGTTTTTGATGAGGGGTCACTGTGTTATTAAGTCTTCTTCAATGGGAAAAGATGCTGGCTTCTCTGTTTTTAACACAGAGCAATCGGGTGCTTTGTTTCAATCCTCTCTTGACTGAGAGGACATAGGAAAGAGTGATTTCCAGGTGCTTTTCTCAGTGATCATTTTGTGTCGCTTTCTAAGAAAAGTTGCATGTCACCATGACTCTGTTTCTGAAAGAAAACTGAATTCTTATTTCAACTTTTTTCCAGTTGTCAAAAATCTGAATGAACGATATAAATTCTGCATTAGCATGTGCAAGAAACTGACAGAAAAGCTGAATCGCTTCTTCTCTGACAAACAGAGATTTATTGATGAAATCAACAGTGTAACTGCAGAGAAACTCATCTATAACTGTGCTGTAGAAATGGTAACCCTTTTTAAGGTGTAATATTGTACAGTAATAGTTTTGGTGTTTAAGAGCATCTTTTGAATTGCACACCTGCTTGACATCATCCTTTTAAGCAGAGTTTATGCAGCACCACTCCCAAGTCCCAGGTGTTATGGTACCTCTTCCGGAAGGAGTATTTGGACTGAAATAACATGCAGCAAACATAAGCTGTGTTGGTTACCACTTTTGGTATTAATAAAAGTTTACCATACCACTTAAAAATTGCTAACATTAGGCATGATCTAATCTTTTGATAGTTTGTATCTAAAAGCTTTTGCTGGATCTTTTTCTTCATTTCCCATTGTTTAAGAAATTTGGCTTAAAATGTTAGAAAAAAATTCTGCTCTTTTACCCTGTCTGCAAAAATTCATGTGCTCAGATTCCACAACTGACCTCAGTACAGACAAGAAGTTTAACCTACTTTGCCAAATATCTGGTTATATTCATAGAAATAATTTGTATTTTGTATCTCAAAAGGAAAATTGCCTGAGGTAAGCATGAAATTAGGGGCTGTTAAGTAATTCAGTGGGGAAGAACTTAATTATTGACCAACCTTATGATTTTTACCATACTAACACAATTGACCTTCCTTCTTGGCCCCAGATTTATCTGAACTCTGAATTGTACTGTTATATTATTCCCTTGGCATTTTTTAAAAAGTCATCATAAATAAAGTCATATGAAAATAATTTTGGAATATAAGCTATTGATGAAAATAATATATATTATATTGCTATAAACTGTTGACATGAATAATATGCACTGTATCATTTTGTATCAAATAAAGAGTTCTTAGGACAGATTTTCTCTTAAAATTTGTGCCAGGATTGATGTCCTGTCGTGAGGAGTGACAGTGCTGCTGTCTCTGCTGATGACAGGGCTGTGTGCCTCCAACAAATCTCTCCTGGGCCCTGGCTGCTGAGCAGCTTGGCATCACTCACCTTACATGTAGTTCTTTCTTTCTCCCTCTGTGTCAGGACTTTGATTTTCCATATCCATTTTATTTATCTTATTGTAAGTGGCTTTGCTTTTTGAAAGAGATAGCATACTGACAGGTAAATTAGCACACTGGATCCCTCACAGACTCAGAGACTAATGATTAAAGAGAAAATTAGGATGCTGTTGGGAAAACAAAACGCTTATAACCCTGTGAATGACACTGGGGAGGCTCTGCCCCCCTCTCCCACTGCCCAGCTCACTCCTGCTTCTCGTGACTCAGCCTCAGTGTCAGTGAGGCTCTCCTCACCTTCCCCTCCCTGATAGTCTGGTTAGGTGCCCCTTGAGTGTAGTTCACTGGGTACCATCCAGGGCTTCCTCCTGTGATACTGTGTGGCCCTTGGAGGACAGCCCACACCTTACCTGGACTGTGAGCTCGCCTTCATCATATGCCCACTGCCCTGTAAATTCAAGAGTTGCCCAATAAACGTCTCTGAGTTAATAAATCCCACGCATGAGGAAGTCTTTTAACTGAAAGAATCAGCTGATAAATGGCTTTTAACATCATTTAATTATTTCATTGTAACAAAATCTGCTTTAATGAAATGCCAGGTTACTAGTATGGAAGTGTATATTTAAAGTAAACTTTTTATTGAAGTCAGATATGAGCCAGTTTAGAAGTGTTAAACCTTAGGAGTTTTGAGTCTGAGTTCAAGAATGTTATGTTTGAATGCAGAGTTAGTAACTCTTTTTGTCAAGAAACTTTTCCTTTATATCACTCACCCAGTAAGTTATATCATTTTGTAAAAATGTATTAATTTTAGAGAGATTCCATTTAAAGCTGCATTGTGAACATGGATTCATATTTTCTTGGAAAAACTGAGAACCTTCTTGTCTTTTTTCGCTGGTTCCAGGTTCAAGCCGCAGCCTTGGATGAAATGTTTCAGCAGACTGAAGATATTGTTTATCGCTATCATAAGGCAGCCCTACTTCTGGAGGGCTTAACTAAGATTCTTCAGGACCCAGCAGACATTGAAAACATCCACAGATGTGAGTTGACTTGGAAAGCAGTGTGTTTGCTGATTGCATCTCCTCGTCTTCTCCTGGCGCAGCAGGAAGACCCTGGGGTGTGCAGTGCCCTGCCCGAGCAGGTTGCATCTTGGTTTCCCAACCTTGGGCTAGTCACATCCCCCTTCCGTGGCCTCAGTTTCTTCTGTGAGATGAGAGACAAGGCCTGCCTTGCAGAGCAGTTGTGAGGAGTAGACACGAGGCTTGTGAGGAGCAGATGAGGAGGTGGAGGGCCTCTTGGAGGAGGTGTGGTCATCCACATTCTGAAGAGCAACCAGGGACTGGCAGTTCTAAACTCATTTGCAGTTTTGAGCAAACTAGCTGTTAAAATCTACATGTTCTTTGTTTGACTTGCTAATCTAGCTTTTATACCGTGCAGCACTAAGCTGGACAATTACCAGGTAGAAAGAAGAGAAAGCACTAGAACTGTTAACTTTGGGGCAAAGATAGGACAGGAGTGAGGGTGGAGGTGGAGAGGTTTTTCTCAGTGGTGATGCTTTCCTCAGCTTTGAAATATTAATGGTATTTATCATGGATTTTATTTCTAGATAAATCTAGTATTGAAAGAAGATTGTCAGCACTCTGCTATAGCACCTCAGCCTTGTGAGCAGCAGCAGGCCTGCCCCCAGGACCAGCGGTGGGTGTCAGGTGATGCCATTGGGAGCACAGCTTGGGTCCTGTCGCCCCACTCACGTGGTGACTACCAAAGAGCACGCAGTGGTTTCACAAAGGAAAACCAATCCCAGAACTACATATTGTAGGAGGTCTGCCTAACCAGAGAAGTCACCCCTTCCCTTTCTCTTTATAGAAGCAGATGCAAAAGTGTTCCACTGGGCTTTCGGTTTGATTTCGGTAAATAAACATACCTTAGAACTAGAGTCCCCAGTATGGTTACTGTTAAGGAGAGTTAGCATGAAGTGATGAGTGGCTCTTTGTACTAGCCACCAGAACACAGTGTGGGACTCCTCGTATTCACTGAGGCGGGAAGTAAAAACCCCATCTCCTCCGGGCAGTTCAGTTCTCGGGGTGAGTTTGTCTGAGTCTGAGCATGCACCCATAAACAGCTCAGGAAGAAATAGCTTAAGGAGTGAAAGATGTCTCTTGGAAGATATTGTGAAATCTTCAATTTGAGCTAACATGGACATATATTAATAATCTTCCAAAATCTTTCATATTGCACTAATTTATTAAAACAACTGTATTGGATTTTGCGATTTAAAACTAACTGAGGCACAATGGACTTGTTTCGAGTATTTTACTTGATTATATATGCGTACCCTTTCCAGAATTCACATTTAATCTCTCGTGGACTTTTCAGTGGTAAAGACTTGTGTTTTATGAGCCTCTGCATTTTCTTAATCTATTCATCTACACCTACAGGTTTTCTCTCACTGATGTTTTTTAAGTTGCTGGTTGTCTGCTTTAGTTTGCATTTTTTTTTTACTGTGCATGCATAATGTGCATTCATGCCTGTGACCGCTAGGTTTATTCGGGCAGCGTTGGAACAAGTGGCGGGCCAGAGATACACTCGAGAATTGCAATAGGGCCAAAACAGAGTTGGTGACCTCTAGGCTTTTTAGTGATGTGGAGTTTTACATGAAGTCAGTGAAAAATGAGGTTTGTCTTTTCTTAGGATAAGGGGCGGCTCTCTCCAGCCCGTGTGCATTTTCCTGTTAATCCCGGAAGTCCACCAGGGAGCTAGTCGTGGAGAATGTGGGCCCTTAACGTCCCTCCAGAAACGGTGCCCACACGGTCGATGATTTGGTTTCTTTGACTTACGTGCTTGGATACTTGAACAAACCATTCTCCAGTTTTAATCCTCTTAGATGATGTCATCTAAACTTGGACAAATTGCACAGAAGCCCTTTGGCATTAATCTAATTTAGTGTACTGATAAAAACAAAAACAAGGTTTTCCTTTACTTTGACAAAGTAATGTAATTTTTACCTTATTTATCTGTATAAAATTCCAGCAGTTAATTTGAACATTTATTTATATGATGTTTGTATTTTTAGGTCTTTAATACGGTGTTTCTACCTCTCATTTGTAACTGCATGCATTACTCATGAAACTAGGTAAAACTCACTGAATTGTGTAGTAGCCTTTTTATTATTGCCTGTACAGATGTATACTAAGATAAATAAAACTGACCAGGTGTTTCTAGGACAAGGCTGGGTCCCTGTGACGTGGCTTGTCAGACCAACTCCTTCCTCCGTGAGTTTGGAGGCTGGGTGGTTAACGCACATTGCCCCAGGACTTCAGGTTGTGGAGACAGTTCTGCAGGCTATGGGAGCAGGGCTGTGTTGGGGGCCCCCCCTCCCCCAGCAGGGTGACAAGCACCATTACCGGTGATGCTTAGTCTGTACCACTGTTTTGAGTGTAAAGGGCAGTTTCTTGTATGTTCTCTCAGTTACCACCTAGGTTATCTCAGTTGATCCTCCAAAGGGGGTGGGTGCATTCTGGCCCCTCCTGCCCTTTCCCGTTTGTTTTAAACATAGGATGGAATGAGTTCACAGTGAGAAAATGCTTGGTCTGCCGTCAGTACCTAGGGAGTGGTCTCCAAGTGCATTCTTCTTGTGCAAGAAAAGTCAGGTGGTAGGTGGTGTATGTGTGAAACCCTGCGGTCTGAACAGCAGAAAACAAACTGTAAATGCAGGAATAATGATTCTGATTATATTTCCATTATCAAGGCCAATTGTTTTAAGAGATTTTGCCTTGATTATAGCAATAATAAACAAATGCTTTATGTTTCCATGTGTATCTTCTGATTTTTCTATCATCTTTCATGAAATGGAAATGGACCAGTCCATACATTCATGGATTGACATCTGGAAAGTTATGGACCGTACAAATGCAGGTAGAGGAGTAATCTGCAAATGTGCTAGCTGGTTGTTCCTGTTGTAAGGATTTGCCTGAGCTGGGCCTACGCTGGGCCTGAGGGATGATGCCCACACCCCGTTCTCCTCAAGAGGAAGAGCCAGAGTGCCCTTCTGTCGTTCCGCCCTCCCTGGGGTCGAGAAGAGGAGGCTGGAGAAAAGGTTGCTGTTTGGGCTGGGTGGGCTCAGTCCCCACAGGTAACAGGAGGGGAGTCGAGCTGGACACCATGGATGTGATGTGAAGTTGTTACTTGGCTCTAGAAAGCCCGTGAGGTGATGGGGGGACTTGTGCATGGGCCTTGGAGGAAGTCTTGCAGCTTCCACAATAGCCTCCGCAAGCAGTCACCTGTTCTCACTGGGACTGAGTGAACTTGTATTGTTCCAGGAGGCTACCTGCTGCTGGGGAGCTTGGCGTCTTCCCTCCCTGACAGGCACCACCTGGAAGTATCGTGTCTGCTCTGCACGCGAGGAGATGACTCTGGCTGTGCCCTGAGCCCCAAGTCTGCAGCCGTGGAGACTCCTGAGTGCTGCCTGAGTCTCCTTGTTTGTCCCAGCCCTGGCGGGAACACTGTCTGTGGGCAAGGGGTCAGGATGGCCAGGTCCTCACACAAACAGAGGAAACTCATCCCAATGGCCCACCTGGAAAAGCACCCACCACGGGAAATGACCGGTAGCCCCTAAAGTTTCACCCTTTGTGGACAAGGCAGGGCCAAACAGGTGAAGGGTCATGGTAGGCCAGTACCCAGACTGTTCTGGAGGAAGGGGCCAAGGCTTCAGGTCCACTTCCCCAGGGCCTTGCTTGGCCGGTTAGTAATCTGCCATGTAAATCTTTGTTGTGGCCATTCAGTGTGTCCTTTTTGAAGAGCCTTTGGAGTGGATCTGAGTGAGGTCACCGAGCCCTGGGCTTCCTCTCATCCTCCCACTCCCAGGCTGTTGCGTCTTGGCTGTTCTCTCCCTCCTTGTGTGCAGCTCTCTTGGTCTCGGACTCCCTCTTGCAGCGGTAGCCCCTTGACACATTCCTTCCTCGCCTCTCCCTCCCAGCAATCTCCAGTCTGGAGGCTTCTGTGAGTGGCGGGGTAAAAAGTCCCTGGTACGGACTGGCTGAGGGTCCTAGTCTCTGGGCTCAGATTGGGGGTGGATCTGAGCCAGGCAGGGGGCCTCTGAGGGAGGCTGAGGCTGGGGACCCTTCTCCAGTCGCAGGCTGTCTCCTCATCACGTCTGGTGTACAGAGATATGAGTCCTCCGTGGACTCCGGACACTGAAGATGTGGAATAAAACCTCATTTCTCAGACCAGCTGACCTTGAGCACATGTTAACATTCAAGAGGTCGCTCACAGAGCCAGCTTGTGACCAGAGCGTGTCAGTCCAGAGAGGATATGAAAATTGGGGGATTCTTGGGAACAGATGCTTGTTATGTAAGGGGCTTGTTTACTTCCACATGGGTCCCAGCTTCCTTCCACATGGTCACGAACACATCATCTGCTCTGCAACGTCTGGACAGGATGCCCCGTGGTGCCCACTTGCTCCATTCAGGACTGAATGGCCTGCACCTTCGGCAGCTACCCAGCCCTTCTGCTGAGCTGCAAAGCAACCAGACGACACCTGAAATTTGAATATTAACTTCCATGTCACAAAATCTCTCTTTTTTCTTTAATATCCACTTTAAATGTAAGAACCAGTCTTAATCTGCAGGCTGTTGTGTGTGTTCCTGGTGCTCAGGTGAAGCACAGAAGAGCCCGGCGTTGAGGTGCGCGTGGTGGCCGGGGCAGGCCCCTGGGGACATGTGCCCCCCGACCCATGTGTCAATTAACCCGGATGTGAACAGTCCACGTCCGGGCCAGCAGCACAGCCATGGTGACAATTCCAACCTTAAACATTTCATTGGACGGTTAGTAAATACACAGGATGCAAAGTTTGCACTATTATTAGTTTTGGAGCATCTGGAGACACTTATCTTTCTGGTCCTTTGACAAGTGAGGCCCCTTTCGCTCGTGCTCTGTGGCCTTGGGCGGATCCCTTGCCTTCTTGCAGCTTTGCTTTTCCATCCAGTGAAGAAGATCACAGGGGCACCTACTCATATGGTCCTGGTGGGAAAAATGCCCCCCAAACAGAGAAGGGCACTGAAGGGCCTGAGGAAAACCTAGGAGCCGGGGCTTACAGGCCTACGCAGGTACCTATTCAGCCCTGCTCCCCAGAAGCCCAGCTCACTTCTGAGAGGAGCAGGAAGGCAAGTCCTGGGCCCCCTTCCTCCAGAGAAACCACCTTGAAGACCCCTGGGCCCCTCCAGGGGCTTGTGAGATCAGCCTTTCTCTTGAGAGTAGTGGGGCATGGCGTCCCAAAGGAGAGACAAAAGGGTCTCCAGGGGAAAGGCTGCTCCAGGTCTCCCCCTGACTTCTGCCTCCAGGCGCCTTCATGCTCTTGTGTTGAAGACGGCCCTGAAGGGGCTTCCGTGGGTGAGAATGGCCAGGCCTCTAGCCAACAGGATGCAGAAGGAACAACTCTGAGTTGTTGTACGCTTGGATTTAGGGGTGACTCCCTGGAGTGGAGGGAGGAGGGGTCTTTGTGAGGAAGGGTCTAGGGGAGGCATCACCTCTTCTGTGAGGTGTGTCCTAGGCCAGAGGCTGATGGATAAATTTCGAAAAACTGCAATGTTTGACTTCACAGTTGGTTTCTTCCTACTTACGCACCTGCCATGCTGGGACTGCAGCAATGCGAGGCTTGACTGCTCTCACGGGGTTGGCGAGTGCAACGAGTGCCATGAAAGAGAGAGGGACAGTGTCATTGCTGTGGGCAGGCTCATTGTGGGGGTGATGGAGCCAAAGTCAGGAAAAGATGAGCAGCCAGTGCCCAGGTTAAGGAAGGAGGGGAGGGTGTTCTGAGAGCGGGACTAGCCTGTGCAAAGGCCCTGTGGCAGGGAAACCTGCCTTAATGGAGGCAGTGACAAGACAGCAGTCCTCTGCCCCAGCACCATGTGCTTTTTGTAGCACAGTGACCAGTTTCTGAAATTACCCTGTTTATGGTTTTACTTGTTACTCTGCTCACCTCACTAAAGTGTCATCTCTCTAAAGCTAGGAATCTGTCTTGTTAATAATGTACCTAGTTCCTAGAACATTTCTTGGCAAAGAGCAGGTGCTCAAAACATATTTGTGGAAAATGATGGTGGCATTTATGATTCTGGTGGTGGTGGTGGTGGTGATGAGGATGATGCTGGTGGGGTATGTGGGGATGGTGGTGGTGATGTTGCTGTTGGTTACGGTAGTGACAGTGGCGATGTCCACATTCCAGGCAGATAGACACCGTGTGTCTATCTGGATGTCGTCACACATCCAGCAACTTCTGCGGGAGCATGTATAGATCTCGCAGGGCCTAGGGGGGGACTGAAGGTGCTTGCTGACTCTCACAGTGGTTAGTGCCCACATCAGGATCTGCCTCAGGCAGGCTCCCTGGAGCCCACTCCCTGACACGCCCCCACAAGATGCAGATACAGCAACAACTCTACTTGGGCAAAGGGACTCTTTTACGCACCTCTTTGCACACGTGAGTGCATCCATCTTGTGATGGACACAGGCTCTTGTCACCGGCCCTGCCTGACCAGAGGTCAGTGCATCGGGTCAAAGTATGCAGCTAGGAAGGCTGGGGAGGCCCCCTCAGAGCCGTGGGAAGGTTTGACACAGGCGGGTGGCCTGATTGCACTGGCAGCTTGGAGAAAAGATGGGAAGTGGCATAAGTGGACACAGGGTCACCCCCTGAAATGTCTTCAGAGGAGAAAGTGCCTGGTTTCTAGAGACAGGGAGGAGCTAAAACCTGTGTGACTTGGAGATGAACAGGATGGGGGTGTATCCAGGAGGGTTCTCTGTTGCTAGGAATTGTGTATGAGTTTGTTTTTGCTGTGAAACAAAACCACTCCAAGAACAGTAGCTTCACATAGTGAGCACACCTGATTCTCACAGTTCTGTGGTCCAGCTGAATGGCTCTGGTTGGCTTTGCCTGGCTGGTGCTCAGTGGCCTGGGGGCCCTCACTGTGTTTGGGTTTGCTTGACATTCTGCTGTTGACTGCTGGCCCAACCCCGTTCAGAAGTGCCTGGCATCAGAGGACGAGCCCCGGACACTCACTCCTCAGCCCTGACTAGGATCTGTCAGTGTCCCGTTGGCCGAGCCCAGGGTCAACGTAGGAAGTAGAGTCCACCTTGGGGAGCACAGCCCTGTGCACCCGGGGGTCGGGGGGGTGCAGAGTCCTTGCAGCTGCCATGCATGGAAAGGACTCCAGCTGGTTTAAGCAGGATGGAATTAGTAAACACGAATATTTGTAAGAAGAATCTTGGGGAGGCCCGGGAACAGGATCAGGGCTTAGGACATGCAGAATGGACGTCATTGCACCACTGTGCCCCTCGTCCACTGCTGCTCTGGGGGCTTGATCCTGTGGCGACTCCACCTCGTGTGCAGAGAAGACCCAGGGTCACTTTGCACCTCCTGGGTCACACAAAAGACCCTGTTTGCAAAGCAGGTAGAGCTCGGGCCCAGTCATCGCCTTTGCATGGATTGGAGAGGTCAAGGGTAAGGATCTACACAGAAATGTGGGTGGTGTCCTGAGGGGTCAGGGCCTAGAAGAAGGGAGACCTGGAAATCCGATGTGAGGGGGTCTGGGGGTGGCCGGTGCCGATGACCTAGGGAGCAGGCACACAGCATTGCGTTTCATGTCAGTGGCCACCAGGGGGAGCACCAGGCAAACCAGGTCGCAGATGACTCATCCAGAGGTGGACCAGCCTTACTTCCAGACACCGGTGCTGGCCTTGGCGCCAGAAGCCACAACCAGCGGCCCAAGTGCCTGGCGTGCAGCTGCCCCACCGCTGACCTCCAGGCTGGCTCTCAAGAGGCCCACAGCAGCAAGCATCCAGGGTGGAGTGGTCACCAGGTCAGCACCCCACCTCCTGTGGGCTCCCCTTTTCTGTCTCATGCCCCCTGGATACTTCCCAGCCAAATCCTGCACGGGAGCTCGGCTCCTCACCGCGAGGGCCTCTCTCAGTGTCTGAGAACTGACCAGTGCCGTTTCCCTGTGGATGATGATTCTTTTTATAAGTACTTTGTGTCCGTTGCAGAAATCCTTACAAAGAACAAACTTTACATCACCTCAGAGATTATATTAACATTTTGGTTCATCCACTCAGATGACCTCCCTGTGTAAACGACATCTTTTGTAAAAGTGCAGTGATAGCAATTATACTTTGCCCTTTTTCAGGATCTGAAGCCTTTTCTCGAGTGGCTGCACCTTCATTTATCTCACTGGTCCCAACCTGAAGGGCCTGAGGGCTGTTCTGATCTGTGCTGTTCATCAGCAATGCTGCAGTAAGGCTGCTGGCACCTGGCAGTTCGCTCCTTCAGGTTTCCTCGATAAATTCCTCTGCTGAAGCCACACCCGAACCCATTGCCTCTTGCCCCGACTGTTCCAGCCCATGGTTTCTGGGGTATTCCACCCTGTTATCCCTTCTGTGGCTCTCAGGGTGCCCCTCGTCAGCTGCACCCCACAGGAAACACTCCCACAGCCAGCAGACACTTAGCGTGGACGCCCCATGTTTCTTCTTTAGGTAAGAGGAAATTCTATCTGTGTGACGTGATAGCAATGGATACAGGTCACGATCCATGTGTCCACACCCACAGGAGGCCAATTCTGGGCTCTGAGCAGTGATGACTGTGTCCGCGGAGCTTCATCAATTGTGACAAACGTACCGACCGATGGGGATGTTGCGGGTGCCTGTGTGGGGGCAGGGATGCACAGGAAGTCCCTTACCTTCCCCCCACATTTGCTGTGCCCAAAACTGCTCTAAAAGTAGCCTTAATTGTAAACAGTGAAGTGTTTGGGGCATTCAGAAATATATAGAAATACTTAACACTGTTCCTTCCACCCAGCTTTAGAAATTATGTACACAGAAAGCCCTCAGTACATTACCACCCCTCTCCTGGTCTATTCCTCTCTGTGCCGCCAAAGGTCACCGCTGTCCAGATTCAGCTTGTCATCATTCACCCGTGTCTCAGCAAGTCCAGCCTCGCTCACTTGAAGCCAGAGCTGGTTCACATCTGGACCTGCTTCCTCTGATCCGCTGCACCTGGAGCCTCCACCCTGCCCGCAGGGGTGGCAGGGGCTGGCTTTGCCCTTTGTCCACCCCAGCAGCGGCAACTGGGAAGGGGGATCAATAGATGGTGCTTATGTGTTTGCTGCATTCCTGGGCCCATGTGGATAGGCTTTTTTATAAAAATTTGTTGTGTTAAAACCTGCACGACATGAAGTTTAGCATCTTCACCGTTTTCAAGTGCACAGTTCAGAGGCAGTAAGCACATGCACGCTGTTGTACAGTCACCACCACCACCATCTCCAGAACTTTCTCTTCCCAAACTGAATCTCTGTCCCCGTTACACCCTCACTCCACACCCCTCCTGTCCTCCTTCCCGTCTCTGGAATCACGTAGTCTGTCGTCCTGTGACTGGCGTCAGTCAGCACAGTGCTTTCCAGGCTCATCCACGTTGGAGCAGGTGTCAGGATTGCCTCCCTGTTTAAAGCTGAGTTAGTGTAGTAGTGGTGCAGTGCTTTTGACCAGGCCATGCTCTCTATAGTGGCTCTGTGGTCCCAAGGGCAGCTGTCGACCCCTCCCCAGCAACCCCAGCATGGACTCAGGGAAGTCTGCGTGTGTGCCAGTCCAGGAATTACCAACTCTCTAGCCCCCGCAGGGGGTCCCAGAGTCTGAAATGCCCCAACTCTCTAGCCCCCGCAGGGGGTCCCAGAGTCTGAAATGCCCCCTCCCTTTGGGCTCCAGCTGTCCTTCCTTTGTGCGTTCTGGCTTTTCACCCATGGAGACTTCACCCAGAGTGAGGGAGAGAACTGACTCCCTCGTCTTCTCCAGCATCTCGCTGCCATAGAAACAGAAAACTAGAAAGTATAGCACTTGTAAGAGTTGAGGAAGTCGTGAGCCTAACGGGGGCACTGTGGCCTTTCCCTCCTCCTGAACACCCCTGAAGGATGGCGTCCCCACCCCTCCAAGCCCACTGAGGGGGAGCCCCAAGAGAGATGGGGGTGCCTGCAAAAGGGACATCTCCTCACACAGGGGACTTGTT
This sequence comes from Oreotragus oreotragus, assembly GCA_006410675.1. NCBI lineage: Eukaryota > Metazoa > Chordata > Mammalia > Artiodactyla > Bovidae > Oreotragus > Oreotragus oreotragus. Next base: position 223,965 of record SJYX01021133.1, read on the forward strand.
GAACTACCCTCACCTGAGCTGATGGAACTGGAGAGACGGCTGGTCAGAGGGCCCGTTTAGGTCATGAGGATGTGAGTTTGCTCCAGCTGACTGTGCTCTGAGGAAGCATGGCCTCAGACCATCTTGCTGATACCCAGGGAGCCTCAGCCAGCTGAGGGTGATGCCATGGATGATGCCATGGAGGGTGGGGCAGGGGCAGAGAGGACTGGAAACCCCTTTCCTGGTAACTTGGTGGAGGTAGGAGCTGTGGGGCCCCTGGACACCCAAACAGGCTGCCAGGAGCACTAGGTAACGGTAAGTAGCAAAGACTCTGCCCTGGTTCACTCTCCTGCCAGCAACACTCCGTCCCCCTCACCACCACCCCCGCAGTGGACAGAGCCTCAGGGAATGTTGGAGGGGAGCGAGCTAGATCTGTCCTCTTCCTGGGGACATGGGCCAGAGCTGAGCTGGCACAGGCCGTGCACTGAGATCAAAGTGCTTGCTTAGCCTGGACGGAGCTTTGGGCACCGGAAATTGACCAGAAAGTGATGGGAGCCTCCTGGAATGTTTGAAGGGGTGGAAAATGAAGATCTGAGGAGGCCCAGCTGGAGCTGAACTGAAAACAAATTGAAAAGCCATTTTATATTCATACTTCACTTGGTCCAAGTTTTTGTGTAGAACTAAAAGTACGAGACTCTCCAAGGGGTGAGGAAAGAGCAAAGGACACATGCTGGGGGAGTGTGGAAAGTGAGTCACCTGAATGTCAGGACGGAAGCGGGGATCCCTCGAGGGCCGCCTGGGGCAGCAGAGGCACAGGGCAGCTTAGGGACAGAAACCTGGGGTTTTTGCTCTCCTCACTGGTAGGAAAGTGTGCATCTGATTACAGAGCTGGGGGGAAGGGGACCATCGAGGCCATGCAGGGGAGAGGTGCTAACAGATCAACAGGGAAAGTAGGAAACAGGGGCCATCAGAGAGGAGAGAACAACAGGAAGAGTGGGCGCTAAGGAAATGGGAAGAATGTGATGGAAAGTTCCAGGAAGACTGTCAGGTGGGCATCTAAGACTAACCGTCCATCGTTTACAAGAAATGCATGAAACAGCAGGATGAATTGCTGGAGGTAACGAGGTATACAGACAGGTGCAAGCAAAAATAATGCAGGAACAGCTGTGATCACATCAGATAAGGTGGCATTTATGGCTGAAATGTGAAGAGGAAAGGCAAAAATCATAAGGAGGGTCAGTCATAAAGTAGTATGAGCAAAGCAAAATGTGGTTAAATATACACAGCAGAAGGGTTGTAAGGACAGTTGGATAAAAATACAGTTTACCATGAGAGGTTTTTATACACATTGCCTAGAGTTAGACCAAGTAAATAAAAAGGAATAGTGTCCAGAAATAGTACATTTGGTAGGTAAAGATTCTTACAGCTATGAACAGAAAACATACCTCTCATTGGTATGTCCCTGGCATGGCTACAATGATTATGTGACCACAAACAAAGCCTGAACCAATACAGGAAAGCAGAGAAGGCCATATTTTTTTTTATCATAATCTGATAAAGTTTATCATAATCTGAGAAAGTTGTCAGTAACTAATAAAGATGTGACTAATATAATGTTAACTGCTTTGATAATAGGAAAGTGTGTTAGTCACTCAGTCGTGTCCAACTCTTTGTGACCTGTAGCCTTCCAGGCTCCTCTGTGCATGAGATTCTCCAGGCAAGAATGCTGGAGTGGGTCCCTGATTAATAGGAAACACGCTTCTAAAAAACAGGCCATCAAGGAGGAAATTAAAAACTATTAGAAAGCAGTGGAAATAGGAATGTTACATTCTCCAGGACATAGTAAAACCACATTCAGTGGAAAATAAAATGACTTAAAAGCCATCTATATTAAAATAGAAAAACAAAAGACCAAGGACCTACTTTTTCAGTTAAGTACAAAAGAAAACTGCTTGCATGCTTAGTTACGTCTGACTCTTTGCAACCTCTTGGACTGTAGCCCACCAGGTTCCTCTGTGGAGTATGTTGCCATTCCCTTCTCCAGGGGGATTTCCGGACCCAGGGATTGTACCTGGGTCTGCTGCATTGGCAGGTGAATCCTTTACTGTCTGAGCCACCTGGGAAGCCCACAAAAGGAAAGTAGGAAGATGGAATTGATGAAGAACAGAAATGAATCAAAAACCTACCTGCACACTTCTCTTAGAAGGTAAGTGGGGCCTAGCCTTTGTGAGCACTGATGAGCAGAAGAACCGTGGCTCACCTGGACTTCTTTCCTTGTGAATGAAAAATGAGTTACAGAACCACACAAGGCTAAGATTCAGAAAGGAGACATGACGACAGAGTCAGGAGAGGAAAGCATTTTGAAGAAATGGGTGATGCCGAAGGAGGTTGAGGAATCAGTGCTGGGTGAGGCCTGGCTCCATCACTCACGTGCTGTGCGACCTTAGGCCAATTACTTAGCCTCTCAGTGCTTCTGTTTCCTCATCTATGCTGCTGCTAAGTCACTTCAGTAGTGTTCAACTCTGTGCGACCCCATAGACGGAAGCCCACCAGGCTCCCCCGTCCCTGGGATTCTCCAGGCAAGAACACTGGAGTGAGTTGCCATTTCCTTCTCCAGTGCGTTAAAGTGAAAGGGGGGTCACTAAGAGTCAGACACGACTGAGCCTACCAGGCTCTTCCGTCCAGGGGATTTTCCAGCCAAGAGTACTAGAGTGGGGTGCCATTGCCTTCTCCATTCCTCATCTATAAAGTGGGCATAATAATTGTTCCTACCCCTTGGGCAGTTATGAGGATTAAATGAGCTCATATAGGGAATGTGTGCACTAAGATTATGAGGATTAAATGGGCTCATATAGGGAATGTGTGCACCGAGATTATGAGGATTAAATGGGCTCATATAGGGAATGTGTGCACTAAGATAGCCTCTCAAAGGGCTCAGAGTAAATGATAAAATACTGCTAATCTAGATGAACCATGCAGGGTGGGAGAGAGCCTGCCTCGTTCAAACTAAATCATATTTTTTGGCTGTGCAGACACTCATCATAACCAGAGATGCTATAAATCCAGTCCCCGGACAAAAGACAGATCGAGGAAAATAGTACTAGTGACCCACCGGCTGTCACAGCAGGAGCTCCTAAACATGAACAAGGAAAACACAGAAGTGGCCTGGGAGGCAGCTTGGGGCACATGTGTGAGGACCGCCCCCCAGCACAGGGTCAGGGAACAGCCGAGAAATGATGAGAACACAGGGCGCTGGCAGCCTGATTGGATCATGGCCCAGACAGCCCGCTGGCCTTCGGGGACTGCCATCAGTCAACAGGCAGGAGATAAAAAATGCCAACATTCCTGGGAGTCTGTTACAAAGAGACAAAAACACCAGTAAGTTCAAGGAGGCTTCTGGAGCACTGGTCAAAGCTGCTGGCTTCCTCCAGCAGGGAGCATTCTGGCCCCGTCACATCAGACTTTGTGGATATTAGTGCTGAACGGCTACGAGAGGGGACAGAATGGGCCCCATTGTCCCCTGCCTGGACGGTGGGGAATTGTGCCCACCACTCGGAGGCAACACAACAACACGGGGGATCAGAACCTGTGTTCCATGATACCCTGTCTTAAAAATGGGACAGCTGCCAGTGTGTCTTGCACATTTAACTTTATCAGATGTTATCTAAGGATTAGGACAAATTCCACAACATGCTGGAATTTGCAGGGCGCTGATGGGGGAAGAGGCGAGCCAGGTTCAGTGAGAAAGGAACCGGTGTCTCCAAAAACCAGTCACCACATTTGTGCAGGTTCACAAAACTATATCTGTGGGATCATCATGCAGAAATAAACAGATACTTGCCCCTTTTAGAGTAATTATTAACCTTGGTGTGCAGTGGGGTGCACTCTATGTGTTCATCAGTAGTCAGGGTGTGGCTTCCCACACTCAGAGGAGCAAGAGTGCCAGGCGGGCCGCAGCCTGCCCTCCAGCGGATGTGCAGGGGCTCCGGGCAGGGTTTGGGCCAGGCGCCCAGTTCACTGTGACTTGCACTTTGTTGCTGCAGGCTGGTGCTAGCCCTGGGCTGCCCTTGGTTCAGGCTCAGCCCTGGCTTCCTGGATGCTGCCTCGGAGTCTGCAGGGTATGAAGGCCAGGGCCAGGTGACAGTGGGGCACGTTGGCAGCACCCTTTGGGGAGCTGCCCTCCTGCTCCCACTGCCTCCCAGGGTTGCAAACCTGTACCTTCTCCGACCCAAGTCTCAGCCCTCGGGGTGGATAGAAGGTCCTTCCTGCATTTTCCTGGACATGCAGCCAGCCTCGCTCACCTTGCTGCTCCCAGGAAAGGCTCTGTAAACACTCATTGAAATCCCAGTGTCCTCTAGTGGCTCAGTGTCCAGCTGCTGACTGGAGGAACCCAGGACAGGGAACCCTCAGGTCGGAAATGGAGTGCTGTTGAGCAAAGCCAAGTCCAGCCTGCCCCAGGCACCCTGGCGCCCTCACTCCCTTCTGGCCTTGGCAGTCAGCCCTCTAGGTCAGTGAGCCCCACACTGCACTGCATCTGGAAGTTTGTATGGCAGGTGCACAGCTGGATCTCAGTGGACTCTGATGCACTGGAAGGCCAGGGTCTTAACCACTGGACTGCCAGGGAAGTCCCACGCTTCAGCTTTTGATGTGGTCCACTTACTTTTTTTTTTTTTTTTTCTTTTGTCGCTTGTGCTTTTGGTTATATATCTAAGAAACATAAGGACTAACATAAGGACATGAAGATTTACTCCTATGTTTTCCTGTAGTATGAAAGGCAAATATGGCTTAGATGGTAAAGAATCTGCCTGCAGTGTGGGAGACCCAGGTTGGCTCTCTGGGTTGGGAAGATCCCCTGGAGAAGGGAATGGCAATCTACTCCAGTATTCTTGCCTGGTGAATTCCATGGACAGAGAAGTCTGGTATGCTACAGCCCATGGGGTCCCAAAGAGTTGGACATGACTGAACAACTAACACTTTCTTGTAGCTTTAGCTCTTACATTTAGGTGGATGATACATTTTGAGTTAATTTGGAGCAAGGGTCCAAGTTCATCCTTTTGCATGCAGATATTCCAATGTGCAGTGCTGTTTGTTGGAAAGACCATTCTCCTCGCTGAATTGTCTTGGCAGCCTTGTCAAAAGTCAGTTGGCTATATGTGTAACAGTTTATCTCTGGACTCAGCTCTGTCCCATTGATCTATGTGTGCATGCTAAGTTGCTTCAGTTGTTTCTGAATCTTTGTGGTCCCATGGACTGTAGCCCACCAGGCTCCTCTGTCCATGGGATTTTCCAGACAAGAATACTGGCTTCTAAGTCACTTCAGTCGTGTTCGACTCTGTGCAACCCCATAGATGGCAGCCCACCAGGCTCCCCTGTCCCTGGGATTCTCCAGGCAAGAACACTGGAGTTGGTTGCCATTGCCTTCTCCAATGCATGAAAGTGCAAAGTGAAAATGAAGTCACTCAGTCGTGTCCGACTCTTAGCAACCCCATGGACTGCAGCCTTCCTGGCTCCTCCATCCATGGGATTTTCCAGGCAAGAGTACTGGAGTGGGGTGCCATTGCCTTCTCCAGGGGATCTTCCTGACCCAGGAATGGAACCCATGTCTCCATCCACGGGATTCTCCAGACAAGAGTACTGGAGTGGGGTGCCATTGCCTTCTCCAGGGGATCTTTCTGACCCAGGGACGGAACCCATGTCTCCATCCACGGGATTCTCCAGACAAGAGTACTGGAGTGGGGTGCCATTGCCTTCTCCAGGGGATCTTTCTGACCCAGGGACGGAACCCATGTCTCATGTCTCCTGCATTAGCAGGTGGATTCTTTACCACTAGTGCCACCTGGGAAGCCCCTCCACTGATCTAAACGTTTGTTTTATGTCAGCACCACAATCTTCTTTTTTTGGCTGCACCATGCAGCATGTTGGATCTAGTTCCCTGATCAAGGATCAAACCTGTGCCCCCTGCAATGGAAGCTCAGAGTCTTAATCACTGGACCCCTCAGGGAAGTCCCAGCAGCATCACCATCTTGATCACTGCAGCTTTGTCATAGTTTTGAAATTAATTCTCTACCTTTGTTCTTCTTTTTCAAGATTGTTCTGTCTATTCTGGGTCCCTTGCATTTACATAGAAACTTTAAAGTCAGTTTTTTTATTCCTGCAAAAAAAAAAAAAAATCTGGGATTTTAACAGGAATTGTATTGACTCCGTAAATCAATTTGGAGAGTATTGTCACGTTAATGTTACATCTTCTGATCCATGACCTGTGCTTTCATTTATTTAGATCTTTAATTTTTTTAAACAAAGTATGGCAGTTTTCAGTGTATAACTCTTACACTTCTTTTGTTGAATTTACATTTACTTCTCCTCTTCAATGCTGCTGTACAGGGAACTGATCCTGCTGGTTGGCATCTTCCCAGCTGTTCCTCCCTGACACCCTTCCTCTTTGTATCTGGTTACTTGGAACCAGATCCCCAGGTTGGTTGGAACCAGCTGTGTACTGAGAACCAGAACGTCCAGAAGGAGGGCAGGAGGGCTCCACCACGAGGAACAGGCATGGATGTGTCACTTCCCACTGGGGTTGCTTTGGCTACATATCTCTTCCAGGGAGACGGCTTGGACTGGGTGAGTCAGCCTGGGCTTTGGTGGGTCCAAAGGCTGGTCCCGCCACCTGTGAGTGATGGGAACTTGGACCAGCATTCTTTGAGCCTCCTTCTCTCTTTATAAAATGGGGGTGGTAGTGACACCTTCCTGTAGAATTGTCATCAGAGGCCCCATGTGTCCAGTCACAGCACAAAGTGACTGCTGCCTGAGTGGTGGCCGGTATGACCACAGGCAGCTCGAGTTCGTGACGTGTCCCTGGAATAATGCCTCACATCATACCTGCCGTTACCTAACAACTTCACGTTTGCCTCTAGAGACCTTGTTCTCATCCCTTAGAACAGTTTCTCAGGTTTTATGCCCTCAGCCTAGCTTCTTGACCACTTGAAACATGTGAACTGAATTCTGTGCCTCGGACCAATGTAAAATCTCTTTCTTATTCACATCATTCCCATCAGTCTTCCCAGGAGTTCCAAAATAGAGTTACATACATACATACATACATAGTTTACAGAATATAGTTTTGTAAATGCATATATATATATATATGTCTGTAACATACAGCAGGTATTAAACAATAATATGATTTCCTTATAGCAACTTCTTAAAAGAATAAACACAGAGATCAAAGGGAACTCTTCCCAGTCACTGGTGAGTCAGTGGTTCTCCACCTTTACCTGGATGCCTCAGAATCCCATGGAGGCCTCAGAATCACCAGGAGGCCTTTTTTAGTTCAGTCACTCAGTCATGTCCGACTCTTTGCAACCCCATGAACTGCAACCCGCCAGGCTTTCCTGTCCATCACCAATTCCCGGAGCTCGCTCAAACTCGTGTCCATTGAGTCGGTGATGCCATCTAACCATCCCATCCTCTGTCATTCCCTTCTCCTCCCGTCTTCAGTCTTGTCCAGCATCAGGGTCTTTTCCAGTGAGTCAGTTCTTCACATCAGGTGGCCAAAGGATTGGAGTTTCAGCTTCAGCATCGGTCCTTCCAATAAATATTCAGGACTGATTTCCTTTAGGATTAACTGGTTGGATCTCCTTGCAGTCCTAGGGGCTCTCCAAAGTCTTCTCCAACACCATAGTTCAAAAGCATCATTTCTTCAGTGCTCAGCTTTCTTTATGGTCCAATTCTCACATCCATACATGACTACTGGAAAAACCATAGCTTTGACTATATGTACAGACCTTTGTTGGCAAAGTAATGTCTCTGCTTTTTAATATGCTGTCTAGGTTGGTCATAGCTTTCCTTCCAAGCAGCAAATGTCTTTTAATTTCATGGCTGCAGTTACCATCTGCAGTGATTTGATTTTGGAGCCCAAGAAAATAACATCTGTCACTGTTTCCATTGTTTCCCCCATCTATTTGCCATGAAGTGATGGGACCAGATGCCATGATCTTCATTTTTTGAATGTCGAGTTTTAAACCAGCTTTTTCACTCTCCTCTTTTACTTTCATCAAGAGCCTCCTTAGTTCATCTTTGCTTTCTGCCATAAGGTTGGTGTCATCTGCATATCTGAGGTTATTGATATTTCTCCCAGTAATCTTGATTACACTTTTGCTTCGTCCAGTCCAGCGTTTCTCATGATGTACTCTGCATATAAGTTAAGTAAGCAGGGTGACAATATACAGCCTTGATGTACTCCTTTCCCTATTTGGAACCAGTCTGAGTTGTTCCATGTCCAGTTCTAACTGTTGCTTCTTGACCTGCACACAGATTTCTCAGGAGGCAGGTGGTGGTCTGGTGTTCCCATCTTTTGAAGAATTTTCCACAGTGTGTGGTGATCCTCACAGTCAAAGGCTTTGGTGTAGTCAATAAAGCCAAGTCAGTCAGTCAGTTCAGTTGCTCAGTCATGTCCAACTCTTTGTGACCCCATGGACTGCAGCACACCAGGCTCCCTGTCTATTGCCAACTCCTGGAGCTTGCTCAGACTCATGTCCATTGAGTCAGTGATGCCATCCAACCATCCCATCCTCTGTTGTTCCCTTCAATAAAGCAGAAGTAGATGTTTTTCTGGAATTCTCTTGCTTTTTCTATGATCCAACAGATGTTGGAAATTTGAGAGACCTTGTAGCATCACCAGTGGCTGGGCCTCATTGAGCAGGGGGCCTGAGAATCTGCACTCCCAACGGTTTCAATTCTTTTGTTAATAGCACCTTTTAAATAACTGCGATGACACATGACTTTGTTCCTGCCTCTGTGTGCCTGCTTTTGCTGTTCCAAGCCTCCTTGCTGTTCCTTCCCTAAATACCCCCCATTCAGTTCAGACTCTGTTTCCCCACTCACCCACTGCAGGACCTTCATCAGAAGCCCTGCAGCATCTTATGCATCTTGCAGCCATTGCTGCTGCTGCTAAGTCGCTTCAGTTGTGTCCAACTCTGTGCAACCACATAGACAGCAGCCCACCAGGCTCCTCTGTCCCTGGGATCCTACAGGCAAGAATACTGGAGTGGGTTGCCATTTCCTTCTCCAATGCATGAAAATGAAAAGTGAAAGTGAAGTGTCTCAGTCATGTCCGACTCTTAGCGACCTCATGGACTGTAGCCCACCAGGCTCCTCCGTCCATGGGATTCTCCAGGCAAGAGTACTGGAGTGGGGTGCCATTTCCTTCTCCACTTGTAGCCACTACAGATTTCATATTACTTTGGAGCGCTCTCTGTTCACTTCATCACATCACTCACTTATTGAGCATTTACTCTGTGCCAGACAGTGTTCTAGGTGCTACGGACTCAGCAGTGAACAAAGCAAATTCTAGGTGGTGGCCAGCAGACGGCAAACAGAATAAGTAGACAAATGGCCTATGTAGCCACTACAGATTTCATATTACTTTGGAGCGCTCTCTGTTCACTTCATCACATCACTCACTTATTGAGCATTTACTCTGTGCCAGACAGTGTTCTAGGTGCTACGGACTCAGCAGTGAACAAAGCAAATTCTAGGTGGTGGCCAGCAGACGGCAAACAGAATAAGTAGACAAATGGCCTGTTAGAGGCTGATATACCTTCTGGAGAAGAACAGCATGGAGGAAGAGAGGAAGCGCGGGGACGAGGGTCGGTGGGTGGCGATACAGGGAGGGGCATTCCAGGCGGAGGGAGGGGGCAGGACAACCAATCCAGGAAGGAGGTAGGGACACCTAGACGTGGCGAGGCTGGCGGGTGAGGGTGGCAGGCAGTGCCTGTGGGAGGCCCAGAGCCTGAGGTGTGTGCAGGGGAGGTGTGGGCAGTGTTCAGATGCATTATCCACACCTGCCTCCACCCCCCACCCCACCCCTGAGCAGACACCCAGCAAACACCTGTAATTAGGGAAAGGGGCTTCCCAAGCTCTCCCTGCCCAAGCATCTCTGGCCCCCAGGTGATCACACTCGGGAGATTCCTGGCCATTGGTACCAGTTTGCGATCCTCTTCTCTGCTGTTCAACAGGAGGGCAGATCCACATACAGTGAGGCCTACTATAGACAGTCCTGGCCTGTGGTTCCCCAGGCTTGGCAATCTCGCATCCATGGGGCATCTTCAGGGAGCTGCGTGCACAATCACCATGACTGTACCCTGCCCCCCGCCCCCTGCCCTTATGTAACCAGGGCGGTGGGGAGAAGGGCAGCTGGCACCTGCACTTGGGAAATCTGGAAGCTGTCAGGTCAGTCTAAATCAATCCGCAGCCCCTGGGCAAACACAGAGGCTCCTTTGGAAGGTTGGACCAGGCCCCACCCAAGCCTTGCGGACACATTCTTGCATTTCTGAACCGGACAAAATCAGACAGCTCAGTCCTAATCCCCCAAACTGGGAGCAGATTACAATGCCCCACGTTTGAAAGCTGTTTTGTTCTTGTTACGCAAACTTCCTGGGGAGGGACTCCCAGGACCAGGAGAAGGGTCCTTAAATGCATCACCTCTAAGCTGACACCCACTCCTGGAGCTCCATCCCTGGAAGAGCCTGTGTCGAAGGTAACCCTCTTCCCCTTCTCTTCTCCTTCTAGAGACCTCTAGCTGCAGCCTAGCGGGGAGTGGTCCACCCCTGCAGCTGGTCCTCCCACCCCCAGGAGCATCTTCTGAGTATCTTAAGCTGTGTGCCGAAGGTCCGAAGCTCACGTCTGGCAGCTCCAGGAAGGTGGGGCCCCCTGGGGCCCTCGGAGCAGGGGGACCTGGGGACACTGGGTGAGGAGGCTTGATTCAGTCACCCGGAGGCAGAAGAGTCCCGTAGAGAGAGCATTTAATGTCTTTCAGCTTCACTTTCCTCGTCAGTAATGTGGACTATAGCGGCTCCTTCTTCGTGGGCACTCCTTCAGAGTGAGGATATCTGTGAGGCTCAAAGGGGATGCTGACCCCTGCAGACATGGTGGCTCAGGCGAAGCCATGGTATATATGTACCATGTATAATACGTGCACATATACCATGCATATTGTGTATATGTGGTGCAGTGCTAAGTCGCTTTAGTCATGTCTGACTCTTTGTGACCCTATGGACTGTAGCCCGCCAGGCTCCTCTGTCCATGGGATTCTCCAGGCAAGAATACTGGAGTGGGTTGCCATGTCCTTCTCCAGGGGATCTTTCCTACTTAGGGATTGAACCTGCATCTCTTATATCTCCTACATTGGCAGGCGGGTTCTTTACCACAAGGGCCACCTGGGAAGCCCTATATAATGTCATTTTTTTTTAAGTGAAAATAGCCTTACTGTGTTTTTTTCTGCTGTCAGAGATCACATTGTGTCTGAAAGTGGGTGGACACCTCTGGGAGGATAGCAGGAACTACTGGAGGAGAGGAAGGAGGGACAGTTAACTTTTCCCTGTGTCCTTTCTGTATCTTTTACATTTCCTACCATAAGCGTGTATTACCTATTCAAAAAGTGAACAAACATGCAGGATCTTAGGTCCCCAACCAGAGATCAAAACTGCACCCCCTGCAGTCCTGCAGTGGAAGCTTAGCGCCCTAATCACTGGACGCCCAGGTAATTCCCCCCAACGTTTTTTAAAAATGCAAATTCGCTGAAGAAAAGTGAAGCCCTTCAGAAAAAATCCAAGCAAAGATCGCCTCCAATCCACCACCCCCTACCCCCCACCCCCGCACCAGAAGA
>SJYX01021133.1:249774-323457 GCA_006410675.1 Oreotragus oreotragus
GGTATTCCCATCTCTTTCAGAATTTTCCACAGTTTATTGTGATCCCCACAGTCAAAGGCTTTGGTCTCTACAAAAACACAGGAAAGTCTGGAGGAGAAGACACTGGGCAAGGCCTCCAGGAACAGCTCCCCGGACACATGAGAAGGGCTCACTGGGAGAGTTACCCTCTGCCTGGGGAATCAGAGCCACCTCTGAATTCACTGCTGTGGGCACCATGGCCTTGCTCATCAAACCCAGGAGCCAATGTGTGTGTGAGGACAGAACTCAGTCCTCACCCAGAGCCCAGGCTGCAAGGGAGTCTGGGAAAGGTGGGTTTTAACAACACTAAAAGCTGCCAGCAGAAAGGGTAGTTGATGCTGAAGGCCAGTTGAGCTATTGCAAATCCCTAGACCTGCTTCTTGAATTCCGTGAATACGTGCTAAGTCACTTCCGCTGTGTCCGACTCTGCAACTCCATGGACTGTACCCTGCCAGGCTCCTCTGTCCATGGGATTCTCCAGACAAGAATACTGGAGTGGGTTGCCATGCCCTCCTCCAGGGGATCTTCCCGACCGAGCGATTGAACCTGCGTCTCTTACATCTCCTGCATTGGCAGGCAGATCCTTTACCAGTAGCGCCACCTTGGAAGCCCTTCTTGATCNCCATGGGATTCTCCAGACAAGAATACTGGAGTGGGTTGCCATGCCCTCCTCCAGGGGATCTTCCCGACCGAGCGATTGAACCTGCGTCTCTTACATCTCCTGCATTGGCAGGCAGATCCTTTACCAGTAGCGCCACCTTGGAAGCCCTTCTTGATCTACAATGGGTACTAATTTCAGTGTTTACATCTGGCGTTAGTGTGAGGATGAAATGGGAGAACTCGGGGGAAGCTCTCGGTTTGGAGCTGCACCAGGGCCTGGTTGGTGCTCATTACCACCGCTGAGACCTCCGCCTGTAGCAAACCTCACTCTGAAATGGGCTTTGAGTTCACTCCTCTGTGGAGAGTTCGCTTTAGAAAGTTTAGAACAAAGGGTTTTGATAGGGTGGCCCAACACCGGGCTCCTTCATCACCAGCCACCCGGGACACGCTGCCCTTGGGGCTCTGGTCGGCTGCTCAGCCATGCCAGCTGTTGTTGACTTTCCAGCCAGGAGTATTATATAAGCTGCATATTTATTTTGTTTATCAGAAATTCTGAAAATACCAGCTGGGTGTGGGCTAAGCTGCTTAATTCCTAAAGGCAACAGAGATGGTTCCTGCAAGTGAGGCGGCCACATCCAAAGCCAGCGCCCAGGCTCAGAGCCAGGCCCGGCGGACAAAGTGCTGGCAGAGCTGCTCCTTCCAGGAAGATCCAGGAGGAGGTACCAGGGGAAGCCACGTGCTTTTGGGTGCAGGTCTGACCACTCTCACAGCAGGACAAAACCCGTGGCCTCGGGGTCCCTGCCTGGAACTCAAGTTCTCTACCAAGAGGACAGCCTCCACCCACCAGATCCTTACTCCAGGCTGCTTTCAACTCCACTGCAGGCTTTTAGCAAAGAGGATGGGGGGTGGTGGGAAGATGTTCTCAGCTCTCTGGTTTGACCCAAGTTTTTGAGTCAAAAACTTGAGTTTGTGGGGGAGAGAGAGACAGACAGACAGATAGACATATGTGGAGAAACCACACACCCTTTGTTCCCTCACACGACCACGAGGCCCTGGGGGCGCCGTGCTTCCCTAATGACTTCCGTGGCACCCTGGGAACGCTGCCTAGCCCTGGTTCCAGAGCACCAGACTCACAGAACATCTTTCCTTTGAACCAGGGCCAGACATGAGCTCACGAGTCCTTGTGTGACCTTCTGGGAAATCAGTGTTCGGACTGGCGGCTGTTTTGCTGGAGAAAGATGACAGCGCTCTGTTCCCTGAAGCCCGTGTGCCTGGTAGGAATTTACAAGGTCAAGGTCAGGGGCTGGTAGAAATTTGAGTGACCCGTCCTCTCTCTCGGGAAGACAGAGGGCAGGAGCAGAGGGGCCCAAGCCTAGCCAGACACCCTGGCAGGAGGAGCGTCTCCACCCCGAGGTCTTTTTCAGAGAGCAGGCCAGCAGTTGCTAGGCAGACAGATAAACGTTTTCTTCCTCTTTTCCCCCCCAAACTGTGCTCACCGTGACACAGGCAGGAGAGGCAGCTGCAGAGCAAGGTGCAGTGTCTCCTCTATCCACGCCATGGCAGACATCCAGGGTTGATGCCAGCACAAGTCTGCTGGGCACTTTACAAGATGACATCCATGTAGAGCTGGAGGGCTAGAGAAGAGTGCATTGCCACCCAGATTGATACAGACCAGCCCCACATTCTGGCCCCACCGCTTCGTTTGGGCAGTCTGTTTCCCTGAGCTTCGGTTCTCTCATTTGTAAAGGGAGATAAGCATACACCTGAAAAGGCTGGGACTAGATGAACTATGACGTCATGGCTAAAGCTGCCGGTCCAGTCAACACCTCTACACACGCTCCTATGCTCAGCACACATCCGCAGGAAATCTGCACGAAGGAAAATGCCATGAGGCAAGCTCATTTTCTCTTGAATCCTTTTCTCCTCCTTTTCGTTCTCCTCCAGCTTCAAACAGATCTGTTATGCAACAAAACTGTTATGCAGACTATCTAACCTACTTAAGGAAAGAAACCCAAGGACTTTTGCAGTGTTCATTAGCCTCTCATAAGTTAGTCTCATTTGGTCCATTCTTTTAGACCATCAGGAATCAAGGACCAGAGTTAAGGAAGAAAAAGAAAACAGACTCTAACATCTATTAAATGCCTATGTTGTTCCAGGCACTTCCATATATGTTAGCTCATTTACTTGCATCAGTACTTTCTGTGAGGCTTAAAAAATTTTTTCACTTTTAATTGTGGTAAAATATACATAACCTAAAATTAAACATCTTAAACATTTTAAAGTGCATATATAGGAATTCCCAGGTGGTCCACTGGTTAGGACTCTATGCTTCCACTGAAGGGGGCACAGGTTCAATCCCTGATTGCAGAACTAAGGTCCTGCAAGATGCACAGCATGGCCAAGAAAAACCCCCATATGAAAAAAAACTGTAAAGTGTATCAGCTCAGTGCTGTTAAGCACATTCACATTGTCCTACAACCAGTCCCCAGAAGTCTTTCCATCTTGCAAGACTAAAGCTCTACACTCACCAAACAGCTCCCCCTCTCCCTTCCCTGAGCCCTTGGCAACCAACATTTTGCTGTCTATGAATTTGATGGCTCCAGGGACCTCGTATAAGCACCTCCTAGGGTATCGCATCAGTGTTTGTCTTTTGGTGACTGGCTCATTTCACCTAAAATGATGCCCTCTGTGTTGGTATTGTTGATGTGTGGCATCCGTCAGGACTTCCTTACTTTTTAAGGATGAATAATAATAGTCCATTGACTGAATAGATAACAGTCTGTTTTTCTATTTCCTCGATGGACACTTGGGTTGCCTCCACCTTTTGGTTGCTTGTTTTTGACTGGTTGTCCTTAGGTTTTTGTTTTTGTAAGTTATTTCTTGTTTAGCTTTTGGCCACACTGGTTCTTCATTCCTGTGGGAGGACTTTCTCTAGCTGGGGGCTCAGGCTTCTCATTGAAGTGGTATCTCTTGTTGCAGAACACAGGCTCTAGGGCGCACAGGGTTCAGTAGTTGTGGCTCACGAGTTTAGTTGCTCCACAGCATGTGGGATCTTCTCAGACAAGGGATCAAACCACTGCCCCTTGCACTGGCAGGCGGATTCTTATGCCATTGGACCACCAGGGCATTCCCTGTGCTTAGGTTTTGATCTCCTCACCTAGAAGCATTTACAGACTTAGGTGTCAGTTTGCTTATAGACCTCCTTGTTTAATTAATTTGACACTCCCCTTGAGCAAACAGCTGGGTTCAGCAAACCACCTCATGTGCAGGTGTGACAGAAATTGTCGAGAAGGGGGTCCTCTTTGCTCCCTGGCTGGCTATGATCTGATGGGTCTGGGAGCATCCTTGGCCCTTCACACTAGCACGTCTGCCTCCCTATCAAGACCCACGTGAAGGACAGGAAGGACAGGGTTTGCTCAGTGGGGGTCACTACAAAGACATGATGTTGGGGTTGGGGAGAGAACTGCAGGTTCAGGAGTCATGGGGTTGCAAGGGATTGACCTCCATTCAACATCTCAAGCAGAACATGAGGATGGGAGGCAGGGGCATCATCTGGTAGTGGGAAGGAACGGCCAGGCCATAAAATGACCAGACGTGGAAAAGACACTGAAAAGGCCAAACCAGTGAAAAGAGGTGAATAATACTCTGGCCCTCTCCCTCACGTCACACAGGGTCTCCCATCTCTGCCCCTCTGCCCACCGCTGCTCATCTCCTCCCCTCCCACGCGTCTGCCTCTGCTGCCAGGCCCCCAGCCCTGGGCTTAGCTGGACTCCCTCCAGTCTTGCCCGGGCCTGGCCGAGTCCGCACAGAGCTGAGCCTCCAGCCCCGCCTTCTCTCGGACCAGCTCCACGCCCACACCCCCGAAGGCCCGGGAGAGAATCTGATTGGCCCATCCCGGCCAAGGCGGCCAATAAACCTCGGTGGAGAGGCAGTCACGTGGCACAAGGACAGGCACGGTGGGCGAGGCCCCAGGGCCGGGTGTGTGTTGTACCGTGTGCTGCCCCCACGTGCTGCCCGTGCTCACTCTGCAAGGGTCCAGGGGCACCCAGGCCTTAGTAATCCCCTCCGGCTGTGTACCACGCTGTTCTGACTTGAGTCTCCTTCTCAATCGAGGCCCTTATTTACCACTGGGCCACCTGTAGCCTGGGCTCAGCTTCCGGCTTGCTCTCCCACGTGGGTCCCTGGCGGGCCCTGGAGACGGTGACGTTCTTGGCTGCCTTGACCTCAGTAAAGCCCGGTGTCTGGGGCCAGCCGCTCCAAACCTGCCGACCACAGTGGCTCGAGCTCGAGGTTCGCACTAAGAGGGCTGCCTGCGGCTGGGCGCCCAGTCCCTCAGCCCAGCCCCCTGGATGGTACAGACCCCTACTGTCGAGGCGGAGGAGTTCCCGCGGCCCTCTACGGGTAAGCAGCTGCCTCCTGACCATTCGGCCCCAGGATAAGGCCTCCTGAGCTGGGCTGCCCCAGCCCAGCAGGCGCATCCTAAAGCCTCCAGTTCAGGAGGGGAAATGGCATCCAGGGTGGGGAGGCAGTAGCAGGTTCCTGAGCCCTGACAGCCATGGCAGTTTCCGGAAGGACCATCTCAGAGACAGCCGGGGTTAGTGGTGAGAATCACCAGTAGGCCCAGCTCAGGAGGCCCCTGCCACAGGGGACAGGCCTGGGAGAGGGGGTGCTGTGGGGACTTGTATCTGTTAATATAAGAAGTAACTGTTGAGCTTGGTGCCTCTGAAGCACTTCATCTTTGTCAAGGGAAATAGTTGGGGGTAGGTTAGGGCCGTAGTGTGCGGGGTGAGGTGGTGGAGGTGTCCAGGCCCATGTTCTGGACCCCAGCTGCTCTGCAGAAATCACCTGGGCGGGTGTCAAAGAACGCCTGGCCAAGGAATACCCTGGTGCCAAAACCAAGAGAATGGTTCTCCTCCGTGTGGTACAGTGACTGGACACCATCCCCGGGCTCAGAGCAGGAGAGTAAAACTGTTTCCTCAGTGGACCAACCCCAGGCTGGTTACTCAGGTGCATTTAATTTGAGAAGATTCATAGAGCCTTAGGCTTATGTGTGCTCTTCTGTATAAATGTTATACTTCAGTAAGAAGTTAAAGAGAAAGGGAAAAGAAGTTGCTGCCTGGGCCTTAATTAGGTCCGAACATTAGGTGAGACCTGGGTAGTGGTGTTTTTGGAAAAAGCTTCCCGGGTGATTCTAAAATGCAGTCACGGGTTAGAACTGCTGGTTTAACTCTGAATTTGGTGTCTCCAGTACATTCTGGTAAACTTTTCCCCAGGCAGAAATTTAACTCGGAAGGTCCCCTAGGAGGGTCTCTGGTCGCTGTTAAGGCTTGGCCAGCCGGCTGTGTGCCCCCCACCCTTGCCAACCTTGGTGTTCATCAAGACCCGAGGCCAGACATTCCAGTGAAGTCTGGCTGGAGCAGGGAAGGGCAGGGGTGTGGAGGGAAGAGATGTCAGAAGGGGCAGAGAGGGAAGAGGCCTCCTGAATCTAGGAGGTGGGGTTAGGGGGCGGTCGGAGTGGCCTCAGGCATTCAGACGTCAGTCTTGCTGAGCCATCCGTCCTTTGCCCTAAATATGTGTGTGAAGCTGAGGGACCAGGCCAGAGTCTCTCACTCCCCAGAGGAGAGCTGGGGGTTTGGCAGTCACATGGCAGGGAGGAAGGAATCAGAGAGAGGGACTCTGGCCCCTGACTTGGGGTTGCAGGGCTCAGGGCAGCCCCAGGGCAAATAAAATAGCTTCAGGCCTGGTGAGGTGTAACCAAGCGAGGAGAGGCTTGCAGGGGCTGGCCCTGGCTGTGCCTGGCAGGTCACTGGGTCATCAGTTCCCGGAGGCGGGGCTCATAGGCCAGACCCACCCCCAGGAGGACTGTCTTCCTGCTGCTGCAGGAGTTGCAGGCAGAGTCGGGGTCCCCTTGCAATGGCTCTGTGCTGGTGCTGGCTACAGCTGGTCTGTGGTGAGAGGGACTCTTGAGCTCACCCCTCCCCCACGCCGAGATGGCTAAGCCAATTCGTCCAGGTCACTGGCTTCTGGCTTGCTTCCATATGTGCTTCCTCACTGAGGCCTTCTGGGCACACTCCAGCACCTCGTGGCACAGTGAGGCTGCAGGGCACCGGAACTGGCTCCAGCAGAGGCATCCTCTCCTTAGTTGGATGCCTCCCAACCCCAGGGTGTGTTGGGGGCTTGCAGTGACTCTCCATCCTTTCCCCCCACCAGTCCTGGGACCTGAGAGCTTTGGGTCTTTTTTCTCTGCGAGGGTCCTGGGCAGGTCTGGGCCCCTCCCTGCTCTGCCCTTGCTCAGGGTGGGGCGTGGGTATTGGGCCGGAGGGGAGAGGATGGAGATGGGACCATGGAGGAGGCGGGTCCCCAGGGTGCAGGGTTTCCAGCTCCTCCCACTAGGAGGTGGATGCTGCTTCCTTTCTCCGGCTTGGCCTAGGTGACCTTGGACCTTCCCGCTGCCATCCTGGAATGTTCCCTTGTCAGGCCAGCTCCAAGCTATGAGATGCCAGGCTGCCCAGAGAGGCCCCGTGACAGAAGCTGGAGCCCCAGGGAAGCACCTGCTGACCGCAGGCACCCACAGCGGACAATCCCACCTGTGTAAGCCTTGGGGCGAATACAGATAGTTATTCAGTTGCTCGGTCGTGTCTGACTCTTTGAGACCCCATGGACTGTAGCTCCCCCCAGTACCTCTGTCCTTGAGGTTCTCCAGGCAAGAATACTGGAGTGAGTTGCCCCTTCCTTCTCCAGGGGACACAGAGACACAGGTGTGATAAAAACACCAGCCCGATGCTCCCAGCAGCCCACGTGATATAAATGGTGGCTGATTAAAGACACTTGAGTTTGGGGTACACAGGTGACACCATTGTTATCTGTTTAGCATCTCATCCTTTTGAGGAACCAGCCTGCCCCTCCAGGTGGTCCCCAGCACTCCCTATCCCACCCTCCCCCTCCTGTTGCCATCCCAGGTTGACTCTGCCCCAGTCTTCCAGAGATCTGGCTCTGAGGGTGAAGATGTTCAGAGCTTAATCATCTCATGGACTTGCCCTTAAAAACCCAGATTTTCTCATTCTAGTCACTCAGCTTCTTTCCAGATCACCTGCCAACACTGACCCCCTCCACACTCTCTCTCCTCTTCCTGTTTCCCCCCAAGAACCATGATTGACAAACATGGCCAGGAGGGAGGAAGTGGCGGGGCATGCTCCCAGAGCCAGGCGATTGCGGGGCAAGTTCTCACCTGAGAAGAGAGAGAGTCCCAAAGTCCTGGGGTCTGTAGCCCTGTCCCTGAGAATTGAATCGCTGCTCCTCTCTGCTGTGGGGGGTCTGAGACCAAGGACACAGGGCAGAGGCTGTGCAGCCACCCCTGATAGTGGGGGCCGTGGAGAGGGGTGTCCTCACCTGGCCAGGGGACCCCACGTGGGACTGGGTAACCACTCTGCTCTGAGACTCTGTGCCAGTTCACACGGGCTGAAATCCTGGAAAACCAAACCTGGGCCCAAGCCCGCAGGCACTGGACGTGGTGCTGGCTGCATTTGCAGTCACCCCAACAGTAGTGGGGTCTTTGTAGAAAAAGGCTGGAAGTGGAGTTTTGAAAGTCAGCACCTGGGCGGCCCCCACCCTGGGAGGAACAGTCCCCACACAGGTGGAGGGGCAGGGATTCCTATACCCCACCCCGCCCACCTCACTTCACTTCCTTGCTTCTGTGAGCAGCAGGGGGCAGAGAGCATGGAGGGGGACGTGGAGGCAGTTGTGAGTTTTCATCATACAAATTCTGGGGGCTGTTTGCAGATCCTCAGCCAAGGACCTGCTCCCTGGACGGTGGGCTGACCCTGACCTGCTTAGCACCCTGGGGAGCACCAGGGAAACCCGGAACCCTGTGGGGTAGACCACTGAATGCCCTCCATTTGTGGGGCAGGGAGCCCCTTGTCAGAACAGACCCCTACCCCCCAACCCCCATCGGGACCCTGGCTTTGCCACCTGAGTGTGTCTCTCTTTTCACCTGGACAGAGAGTCCTTGGCCCCCTCAGCCCTGCCTCACACCTGCACTTCCTGGGCCTTTGCTGCCAACCCCCTGGAATGGGGTCAGCGTGGTGACTCCGGGTGCCCAGACCTCTGTCCTGTCCATGGCTAGTGGGTCGGGCTACAGGGCTGGCGTGCACAGGGGGCAGGGCTGGTCCCATGGGTGGCAGTGGCCCCTCCTCCGCCCCTTACTCATTAGCCAGGCTGTACGGTTACCCTGGCCGGCTGGGTGAGGCTGGCCGAGAAGGTGCTCAGGCGTGCAGGGCGGCTGGGTGGCCTGGGCTTGGAATGGACAGCCCCCAGGACACGGTCCCCCCAGGCCGAAGGAGCCGCTGCCCTGCCCTCCGCAGGCTGGTCCCCGTTGGCTTTGGAGCTGAGGCACGGACTCTCTTCGTCCTTTCTGGACCCCTGGTAAGGAGGTGGGGGTGAGGCGCTGACGAGGTAGGGGGCAGGGGCTGCTCAAGGGCTTCCCCAGAAATCACCCACAGTGACGGTGTCCAGGTGGCACCCAGAGCCTGGCGGGGTCTGACCTCTCTCAGCGGCTGGCAGCCCCCTCCCCCAACCATCAGAGGGACCAGGTGTGTCCTCCTTCAGGAACCCACAGGGAGGCTGGCCAAAAGACCCAAGAGGCCAAGGGGAGTCCAGGGGTGCCTGCATGGGCGTTTGCACTGGAAGAGGGGCCTTTGCCCATTTATTTTCAAAGGGAAAATGGCTCAAAGACTACTAAATAAGTGCTCCTTGTAAGAGTTTGGATAACAGTAAAAGAAGACACTCCTTTCCAATCCCACCACGTAGACAGAGGCTTCCTAGGGTTTTGATGTCTTTAACTCCACTCCTCTGAGTTTGCATGCGTCCTGACAAGATGGTTACAGTAACATCACCAGCTGTGCCCACTCCAGCGCCCCCGCTGGGGAACCAGAGCTCAGGGGTTGATGCTGTTGCCCCGTGGGGTGGGGGCAGGATCTGGGCCTTCTGCCACCCAGCCTCAGCCACACTCTCGCTCCTCCGCTGTGGTGACTCGCCCTGTGACCCAGAGGGGCTTCTCGAGGGTCAGGGCCTGGAGAGCCTCTTGCCGGGAGCTGGGCTGTGAGCAGGGCCCTCGACCTTGGCCCCGGCCTTCAGTTCCTCTTCCAGATGCTGAACTTCATGGTTTACGTGGTGAGCACGGTGTTCTGTGGACACTTGGGCACGGTGGAGCTGGCAGCAGTGACCCTCTCGGTGGCCGTGAGTACAGCCAGGACCTTCTCCCCTGGGCTCCTGGGAGAAGACGTGGCCTGAGAGCACAGCTGGACCTCCGGCCTCACCCGAGCACACCCCACGCACAGGCCCGGCCAGGAGGGGTCTCCCGCTGCTGGGCAGTCCCCCGGCTTCAGGGTCCCCCCTCCGTCTCCTCCTGAAAGCCTGCATTCTCTCCTGTGTGTGGCTCCAGTTTGTCAATGTCTGTGGAGTTTCCATCGGGTTTGGCTTGTCCTCGGCCTGTGACACCTTGATGTCCCAGGTAGGTGGGCCCCCGGGCAGGGCCGGAGCCAGTCCCACAGCTGCTGCAGAAAGGGTAGGGCTGGGCACCCACCCGTGGGCACCCACCCGAGGCCCCCCAGTGGCCCCTGTATCTGGGAACCTGTCACGCAGGCCTTTGGGGGGCAGCTGTCCTTGTACACCCACCCCCAGGGACCGCATGCTCTAGGGACCAGACCCTCCCCTTGCCAGGGTGGCTGGGCGAGAGAGCTCTGGAATGAAAGACAGTCCTCCGACCTTGAGTCCTCTGACGTTGACCTTGACTCCTCTGGCCCTGTGTACTGAGGGCACACAGAGGGGGCCTGCTGTCCTTGGGGGGCCCACCACCCGGAGGGGCTCAGCTCCGGGGGCCTGGGGCTCACGGTGGGCCTGGCTGCTGCTCACTCCCCAGGGAGACTCGCATGCTCTGGTGCTTCAGGAATGGTGGGGGGTTGGCAGTGCCTCCCCCATCAGGAGTCGTGGGAGTACTGGGCACTGTGGGTGGACAGGGGCTGGAGTTCTGCAAACGGCCGCTGCGGTCACTCAGCCGCTGAGCCCCTCAGAGGAAGCTCCGGGTGGGGATTGGGGAGTGGTGGAGGGCTGCCCAGCGCACCCACCCCCCCCAGCTGGCCAGCGGAGGGCAGGCGCGGGGCGGGCATTACCCCTGTGTTCCAGAGCTTCGGCAGCCCCAACAAGAAGCACGTGGGCGTCATCCTGCAGCGGGGCGTGCTGGTGCTGCTGCTCTGCTGTCTGCCCTGCTGGGCGCTCTTCCTCAACACCCAGCTCATCCTGCTGCTCTGCAGGCAGGACCCGGCTGTGTCCAGGTGCGCTGGGGCGGGCAGGGCCCTGTCACCCCGGGAGGCCCAGCCCAGCCCGTGCTGCTCTCTCTGGGTCTCCAGCCGTCTCATGGGGCCTTGGTCTGGGGACTCTCCCCCACAGCATGCTGCTCCAGCTGTGGCCAGCAGGGGGCAGACCACAGCCCATTTTAATTGAGAAAGGGCATTTGTATGGGATTTGTTTGCATCTGGTCCCGCCATGGGCCCAAGCCCCGCACAGGCTTCGGAAGCAGTGACATGTGCACACCCCACAACACAAACAGTGGGAACAGGACCGAACCCCATTTCTGAGGAATTACACACTGTGTGGTTAATGTAGGATGTGTTTCCTCTTAGGAATAGCTCGCTCGTTTCCTGTTATGTGCACTTCATGTAGTTAATTCTTAATGTGATGGAATCTTGTTTTCCCCCTTAAAAACCCCACATCACCCTGAATTGAAGTTCCCCAGCCCTGAGACCCTGTGTTTGGGTCCTTTGGTTCTTGGGCCCCGCCTCCTGGCACCTCACCCTCACCGAGGTTCCAGATGTCGCTGGGGGTCTTGTTTTCGAGGTAAAGTCTGCCAAACCTTTCCCCACACCCAGTGCATAGGCTGCTTGGCTCAGAGCCTGGTTCTTTCTCCTGCAGGCTGGCCCAGGAGTATGTGCAGGTCTACATCCCAGGCCTGCCGGTGAGTTGTCTTATGGAGCTTGGATCCGGACCCCCCACTAGCCAGGCACCCCTCAGCCCTCACGCTAGTGGCCAGAGAGGCCGGAGAAAACTTCACAGTGCGGTTGGTGGTTGGTGCAGATTGAACTTGTAAAAAGTAGCACAACATCTTTTTCTGGTTAGAAAACCATTGACAGGAGAGATTCTGGAAAGCCTGGGGAAGAAAAATTTCAAATCTTCCATAACCCTACTACCCAGAGAAAAGACAGGTTAATCTCTCTCTCCAGGGCTCTTTGTCTTCATGAGTGTGTGTGTTATCAAACACAGAGACACACCTGTAGTGTGAGATGGGGCCAGTGTGTGCATGTTGTTTCGTAACCCACTTTTTCCGTTTCAAATATATCATTAGTCAGTCTCTGCTGCTGCTGCTAAGGCGCTTCAGTCGTGTCCGACTCTGTGACCCCAGAGATGGCAGCCCACCAGGCTCCCCCGTCCCTGGGATTCTCCAGGCAAAAACACTGGAGTGGGTTGCCATTTCCTTCTCCAATGCATGAAAGTGAAAAGTGAAAGGGAAGTCGCTCAGTCGTGTCCGACTCTTAGCGACTTCATGGATTGCAGCCTATCAGGCTCCTCTGTCCATGGGAGTTTCCAGGCAAGAGTACTGGAGTGGGGTGCCATTGCCTTCTCTAGATATGCTCAAATCACTGTCCACAGTACCCGTTTCAAAGGCCCCACAGTATCCCCCCTTTGCCATAATTTATTAACCAGTCCCCATGTGTTGGGTATTTAGGTTGTTTGCAGTGGTCACTCCTATAAATTAGGTTGTGATCAACATTCTTGTAGAAAAATCTTTGTGAATGTCTGTAATGATGCCTTATTGGAATTGGAGTTGCTCTGTCAGTGGCTTTTGATACTGGTTTGTATCATTTCTGCCTTCAAGAACAATATTCTCATCAGCACAGAGTATTATGAAAATGTTTTCTCCAATTAGAAATATTTTAATATGCACTTTATTGCAAATGAATTTGAATGTTTTTTCATATCTTTGATCATTTGTTTTCCTTCTGTGAATTGCCCACATCCTTTGCTTATTTTAGTGGATTAATCTCTTCCTAATTATTTTAACTCTTATTAAATAATATCTCACTCCTTTGACGTATGTGTCACAAACGTTTTTCAGTTGCCTTCTAATTCTTTGATACTTTTTTCTTAAAGAATTTTTAATGTGTACATAACAGATCCATAAATCCCATCCTTTATGATTTCTGTCTTTGATGAACTTAAGAACAGTCACCCCATCGCAGGATTATAGAAGCATTTGCCTTTATTTTATTTGAACTTTTTAATGGTTTCTACTTTTGTGTTTAGGACTGTAATCTTTCTAACAAATGTTTTCTAAGAGTCAATATTGGATGTCTTTCTCTGTTAATTTATTGAATATTAAGTAAACAGCCCATCCACACAGATAAGTTTCTGAGATTTGAGCCCCACCCAGTGGTCCATGTGGAGAAAGCGATGGCACCCCACTCCAGTACTCTCGCCTGGAAAATCCCATGATTAGGACTGTAATCTTTCTAACAAATGTTTTCTAAGAGTCAATATTGGATGTCTTTCTCTGTTAATTTATTGAATATTAAGTAAACAGCCCATCCACACAGATAAGTTTCTGAGATTTGAGCCCCACCCAGTGGTCCATGTGGAGAAAGCGATGGCACCCCACTCCAGTACTCTCGCCTGGAAAATCCCATGGACAGAGGAGCCTGGTGGGCTGCAGTCCATGAGGTCGCTAAGAGTTGGACACGACTGGGCGACTTCCCTTTCACTTTTCACTTTCATGCATTGGAGAAGGAACTGGCAACCCACTCCAGTGTTCTTGCCTGGAGAATCCCAGGGACAGGGGAGCCTGGTGGGCTGCTGGCTATGGGGTCACAGAGTCGGACACGACTGAAGCGACTTGCAGCAGCAGTGGTCCTCGTGTCCACTTGGGACTCATGGCTGCACGGCGTGACTTGCTGTGGTTCAGTGGACGTGTCACCACGTGGCAGGCTGTCTCAGGGGAGCCCACCTTTCTGTCTCTGCCCTGCTCTATCCCCCCTCGCTCTGCCCCCCTCGCTCTGCCCCCCTCTGTCTTTCCTCTCTGCCCCCTTCTGCCTTCCCTCGCTCTGCCCACCCCCCATCCTCCCTTGCTCTGCCCCCCTCTATCCTCCCAGCACCGGTGACAGAGCTCTTGATGGGCCTGGGAAGGGAGGGTTGGGGTGAGTTCAGGGTGCCCGTAGGGGACACCAGGCCTGTCAGGAAGCCCCAGCCACACCCTCCCATCTGGAAGCCTAGTGCCATGACTTCTTTGGGGCTCCAGATATCTCCTGTATCATGGAAACCACCTGAAATTCTGGTCTTTCTCCTTCAAACCTTTGGCTCTTTAGACCAAGTGAAGGTATCTTGTCCAACAGGGCCCCTGGGGCTGGGTCAGGGGAAACTTCCAGGTTATCACTATGGTAGCCACTTTATCAAATCAACAAAACCCCTCCCTCCCAAAGATGCTGCCGAACGTAACTCCCTGTGGGATGAGAAGCATCACATGTCTTAGTCATGATGCTAACCCAACTCTTGGAACTCTTAAATGTGCCAAATGCTGTTTTGTAAGGACTTTTGCAATATTAGCGTTGCGTATAAATGTATGTATAAATAGCAAGGATTCACACGCACAGTATTATCCCCTTTTTAGGTGAGGAAACTGAGGCAAGAGAGGTTAAGTAAGTGGCCTAAGGCCACACCGCTCACAGGAGGCACAGAGCCAGTACCTGAATCCAGTGGCACACTCTTGCTGACTGTGCAGTCCTGAAGAGAGGTGGAGGGCTGCAGGGAGGGTAGGCAGGGGCCACAGGCCTGGGCCAGGCTTTGACAGGGCAGGAAGTGCAGGGAAGTGCCCCCAAGACACACACACACGCAGGCCCCCTCTGTCCTCCATGGACTCCTCTGAGGTCTCCACCCTGCTCTGCAGAGGCTACTGGTGGCCTCCACCCTCCCTACCCCCACTCCCTCTGCCCAAGGCCTCTCCACCCAGAGTGTTGGCTCTGGCAGCCAGAGACAAGTCCTAGAAGGGCCCCGACCTGTGTGCTCTGGTGGCCCTTCTGTGAACAGGCCCGGTTAGCGGCCAGGGGCCCAGTCCCTCTCGTTCTTGCTGGAGCACTGGAGCCCCTCTCGGGTCCACCCTCCCTGCCTGCTGGCCCCATCCTGGCACCACCCCTCAGGCAGGGCAGGGGCACAGGCCAGCAAGGTGCATATCTGCAAGTCGGGACACATTCTGGTGAAGCAGCTGCCCCACACTCATCTCAGCAGTGTCTGTTCTTGTCCATGTGGACAAGAGTTCTAAACAAGTGTTGTTTACTTGTGTCTGTGTGTGTGTTTATTTACACAGGCAAATTTTCTCTACGGCCTGCAGGCCAAGTACTTGCAGAATCAGGTACAGGGCCCTAGCTGGAGCTGCCCCCTACCCCACACTGCACTGTCCAGCTGGGGATGAGTGCCTGGGGTCCCTGTTCTGACCTCCTCCACATGGGTCTTTGGGGAGCCACGTGTCCCCAGCCTGTGCCCCCCCCACCGCCGGTGTCGCGCCACTCAGTGAGGCCAGTTTTCACCTATTTCAGGGCATCGTTTGGCCCCAAGTCTTCAGCGGCATCGTGGGCAACTGCGTCAACGGCCTGGCCAACTATGTCCTGGTTTCTGTGCTGGGCCAGGGGGTCAGGTGAGCAGGGGGCTGCAGGGCCTGGTTGGGGGGGTCAAGTGTTGGGGGGTTCAGGTGAGTAAGGTGTTCAGGGGCTGGATGGGGGATAGATGGGCAGGGGCTGTGGCGGCCTGGTCCAGAGCCCTGCCTACCCCTGAGGGGGCAGCCAGTGCCATCACAACAAGGATTGTGGAGGCTGTCCACACTGTTCAGCCACAAGGCGGTCATGGGGAACAGGGGATGAGCCAGGCCTGTCCCCGCCTTGCCCCCAGGGCTGGAGTCGGCCTTTGCTCCAGCCCGGCCTTCCCTCCTCTGTCAGGGGCTCCGCATTTGCCAACACTGTCTCCCAGTTCTCGCAGGCTATCTTCCTCCTGTTCTACATCGTGCTGAAGAAGCTGCATCTGGAGACATGGGCAGGTGTGGAGGGGGCCCCCACCCAGGGAGGGGGTGGCTGAGGGGCGGGTAGGCCGCCAGCACCAGCCCAGGGCCTTCACTTTGTGGGCAGGGTCCCAGCTGGAGCCTTTGGAGGAGCCCTGCCCCAGGCCTGCCCCCACATCCCTCAGGGCCCACCCCTTCCCCGCCCCCTGTATCTGCACCCTCTCTCCACCTCTGTACCCGCCTCTTGGCCTCTGCACCCCACCCCTAGAGGCCCGGTTTCCTAGTCCAGTGTGTCATGGGGCACAGCCCTGCTGGGGATGTGCTAGGAGCTTCCTGGCTCCTATTGGAGATTGAATGACAACCTGGATAGAATGCTGGGTGCCAGCAGCAGGCTGCACCCACATTGCTCAGATAAGTTTCATGACTCCTTGTTAACTCCATTTTTATTTACATGGAGGAAGCTGGTGCCGAGAGAGTTTGTTGTTCACCGCATATCACAGAAGTGGGCTCGAACATGCTCCTAGGCCTAGGTGCTGAGTTTTTAGCCCCTGAAAGCTGGCTGTGTAGACCGTGGGTCCCTCTCTGGCCCCCAGGGCTGTACAACCTTGTCTGCCTTGTGAAACCTCCCGGCACCTTGGTGTTGTGCCACCCTCCCAGCAGCCCTTCGGGGAGATGGGGCAGAGATAAGAGTTAAAATTTCATCCAAGGAGACGTGGCCCAGGAAGGGCCGGGCTGTCTGCCAGCCCAGGCTCCCACCCAGGGGTGCTGACTGAGGTGTTAGCTGGTGCCCTCCTCCCGCCCCCACCCTGCCTGGTGCCAAGTGCCTGGGCTGTGGGCCCCGGTGGTGGGAGGGCTGGCTGGGCCACAAGGCAGACGGGGGCTCAGCCAGCTGGCTTCTGCTCCTAGGCTGGTCCTGGGAGTGCCTACAGGACTGGGGGCCCTTCTTCCGCTTGGCCATCCCCAGCATGCTGATGCTGTGCATCGAGTGGTGGGCCTACGAGATCGGGAGCTTCCTTGTGGGTACGTGGGACGGCGGGATAAGGGGGGTCCCTCCCCCGGACAGGTGGTTCACCCGCCCGGCCTGGCTCCCTGCCAGACTGTGAGCTTCCGGCAGGCAGGCCTGGGCCCAGCACTGCCCAGTCTAGGCCTGGCATGGGGTGGACACCCGGCATGATTTTCAGTCAGAGATGGAGTGAAATGGAACTGGTGCAACCGGCACATCCTGTGCTCAACAACTGACTCGGAACAGAGTCCAAACCACCAGGGCTGGAACGGCCCCGTAGGCCTTCCAGTCTACCCCGGACCCCATTTAGAGATGAGAAGACTGAGTCCTAAGAGTAAAAGAGGCTGTCCAGGGTCACCCCAACAGGGCCGAGAGCTGAACTCGGGCTTCTTGACCTTGGTCCAGCTTTCTTCCCTCCCTCATCACACCGTGTACCCTGAGAGGGAGAGGACCCTGACCCTGGCACACCCAGGCAGGGGTCTCCTGGAAGGCTGAATGCCAAGTGGAAAGGTTGCTTTTGCTGTGTCTGACCTTGGAAGCCACTGGCCCCTTGGCCCCAAGAGCAAGGGGCACTTTGTCAGCCCAGGGCTGTTGGTCAGCTGGCTGGACACTCGCTGTATTCCCGCCCCACCTCGGCAGGCCTGCTCAGCGTGCTCGACCTCTCTGCCCAAGCGGTCATCTACGAGGTGGCCACCGTCATCTACATGGTGAGGCTCATGGGGGGCACCTTTTCTTCTGCCCCCAGCCCAACCCCCTGATGGCCTGGGGGTGTCAGTGGGGAGGGGCAGCTGTCCCCCCAGGGGCCATTTCTGTCTTCTGAGGGACCCTCCAGACCTCCTGTGTCCACCAGACGCAGGCACTAATAGGCACACGTGGCCCACAGCCACTCCGCCAAGGGTGATACAGAACTCTCCATGTTGGAATTGTTTTGAATCGATTGGCATCATTTAAAATTGGGAGATTTCACATCACAATCTGGATTTTTGCATTTTTTGGGAAAATTCCCTATGGCAGTGGGCCCACGTTCTTGCACACCCCTAGTGGTGGGCCCTGGGGAACAGAGCCCTCTGGGGGCACTCCCTTGCCTCCGCCGGGGAACGAACTCTCCACAGTTCCTTCCCCTTCAAGGACACATGGGGTATCCCGTGTCACTTGTGCAGCCTGCCAGCCTCCTGGGGTGCACACTCTATGACCACAGCTTTAATCAAGGGAGTCGCAAAAACCTACCTGTACAAAACTGATTTATAAGGTGATTCTTATGTTGCAAGTGGTGTCAATCTTTTTCTCGCAGGGACCTTTTCTGACAGACTTATGACTACACTTGCCTCTATGTCATGTTTACTCATGAGGTTTTGGCTGTGTGTTGATTTTGGCTGCCTGTGGCGTCTGATGGCCCAGCCAGGGTGGGGCTTTGGCTGGCTTGCTTGGGGTACCCTTACCCGACCTGCCAGCCACCAATCTCATGGCTGGTTACCAGCAGCCAGGAACACCCTGCTTCCCTCCCTCTTGGCCTGGGGTAGTAGGGGGAGCTGACCGTACCTTCTTTTCTGAGTCCAGATCCCCATGGGGCTCAGCATCGCGGTCTGTGTCCGAGTGGGAACAGCCCTGGGAGCCGCAGACACCGTGCAAGCCAAGCGATCAGCCATCTCAGGCACCCTCTGCACAGGTGGGTGGGTTCAGGCCTAGGCCAGGGGAGGCCCTGAGAGCCACAGCTACCTTCCAAGCCTGTGGTACCTGTTACGTGGTCCAGAGCAGCAAACCTGCTGTACCCCTTCCCGCCGCTTCCCCACCGCTGGGGGTCTGGGCCGGTAGTTTCCATCACATAGTGCGATGCTGGGAAGGCCCTTCCTCACCAGGCTCCCAGCCCTCTAGGTCTCCTGTGAGCTTGGCCTCCTGGAGTCCCCAGGAGCTTGGGGCTTGCTCATGGCGACCCTCAGAAGGGACCCCTCTGCATCCATCCTGTCTCTGCTTTCTGCAGCTGCCAGGCTGAGATCAGCTCTTCGTGGAGAGCAGTGGTTCTCAGGCTTTAGACCTTGGTTGGGGGTGGGGTAGGGGGGCAGGGTGTCAAAACCCAAGCATCCCCCCGCCCCCCGGCAGTTTCTGACTCAGTGGGAGATGGGGGTCTGAGAATCTGCTTCCCTAGGCAGCTGCTGGTCCAGGGACCCCATTTAGAGAACCACAGGAGGAAGGGCATTTTGCATGTTGTCATTATGGGACCACAGATGAGGGTCTTCGTCTAAGGGGACATGCAGCTGGGCTGGCTCAGGCTGAGGGGAGCCAGGCTCCTCCTTTGGCTGGATCAGCCTCACCGCCTTCATCTCTTGCAGTCGGAACCTCCCTGGTTGTGGGCATCCTGTTGAGCCTCCTGAGAAACAAGCTGGGCCACATCTTCACCAATGATGAGTAGGTCGCATCTTGCGTCAGGGGCCTCGGCTGCTGCCTGTGCACAGACCAGGCGCTGACCGAAGGGCAGGGCAGAGCTGCCGGGGCTCCTTGGGGGGTTCGGATGTGTCCCACACACACAGGGAGACTCAGGGACAGGAGCGGCCTGGCCTGGCCTGGGGCCACCACCTAGGCTTGCAGAAGGTGGGGGCAGGGTGGAATAGCCGGGACAGGAGTGGGGCTGCAAGGCCAGGGCTGTGCCTCACGGCCCCCTGTCCCTGCAGGGAAGTCGTCGCCCTGGTCAACAAGGTCCTGCCGCTGTACATCTTCTTCCAGCTGTTTGATGCCCTCTGTGTGAGTCCCGCTCCGACCCCCGTGTTCCCAACCCCTGCCCCCGCCCCAGCAGCTCAGGGCTATGAGCTTGAGCTGCCTGACTAGGGCTGACTACAGAGCAAGCAGCAGCTCTTGTTGATCTATTATTATTCAAAATAACGCGTCCCCCTTTTCTCTCCTGCAGTTCCAATTTACTGAGATGCATACAGATTGGCAAAATACTGACCACTGTTCCAGTGCAGAATCATAAACCCTCTTCTTCCTTGTTCCCCAGGATCAGGTGGGGGGGTGGGGAGCGAGGCACAGCTCTGACCCAGGCCCCACCCGGCCAGGAGCGGCCACACTGGTTTCCAGAATCGAGGCGCCCAGAGTACGGAGGAGTCCAACTTTCCGCTTCGATCACTGAAGAGCAGGTCCCATTGAGTGCAAGTCTGAATTCTGTGAATGTTTTAACGTCCTGGCATGGAGGCAGCGAGCACCGAAGTCTCATTTATTGAGCAGAATTTGAAGCCCTGGGTTGTCGGCTTCACACCTTGGGCAGTCTTGCAGGAAGCTCCAAGTCTCTGCCTGGAGCGAGGGCTTAGAGAGCAGCAAGGGGCAAGAGGCAAGATACCGCACAGAGTTATCATCGCTCTGATAGGGAGGAAAGAAAGAACCGTTGGAAGAAAGTATGTTCGTGGAGAGTTTTCCCCAGAGCCCTGTCAGTCTGGCTGGTTCCCCATACATTCCAGGGCTGGCCTTTGAATCTAGCTGGGCACATGCTTGTAGCACATTTCTGACCTCATTAGGACTGCTTGCTTTGGGCTGGGTTTTGTCTTCAAATTCACAGCTTTAATTGCAAAACATTAAAAGGAACCCTCTTCTGGGCTCTGTTATGGCTTCTGCAAGGACACTATAATTACTTTTCCTCTAGCTCCAAGGTGAGGCCACAGCTGAGAAACTCCTCCTGCAGCGTCAGGCCACAGAGGGCTCTGCACTCCTAAATGCTCCTAAGCCAGCACTGCCCACCAGGGAGCCCGCAGCAGATTCACAGCTCACAACTGCCAGGGGCCTTGCAGTGCACATCGCTGCATCTGCTGTCTTTACTCCCGGTTATATCTATGTGTCTATATATTTTTTTTCATTAAGAAATTTTATTTTTTGGCTGCACCACGCGGGATGTGGGATCTTTCTTCTCTGACCAGAGATTGAACTGGTGCTGCCTGCAGTAGAAGCTCCACTGCATCACCAGAGAACTCCCTGCCGCTGCTGCTAAGCCGCTTCAGTCGTGTCCCACTGTGCGCGACCCCATAGCTGGCAGCCCACCAGGCTCCCCCGTCCCTGGGATTCTCCAGGCAAGAACACTGGACTAGTCCAGTGTGTCATGGGGCACAGCCCTGCTGGGGATGTGCTAGGAGCTTCCTGGCTCCTATTGGAGATTGAATGACAACCTGGATAGAATGCTGGGTGCCAGCAGCAGGCTGCACCCACATTGCTCAGATAAGTTTCATGACTCCTTGTTAACTCCATTTTTATTTACATGGAGGAAGCTGGTGCCGAGAGAGTTTGTTGTTCACCGCATATCACAGAAGTGGGCTCGAACATGCTCCTAGGCCTAGGTGCTGAGTTTTTAGCCCCTGAAAGCTGGCTGTGTAGACCGTGGGTCCCTCTCTGGCCCCCAGGGCTGTACAACCTTGTCTGCCTTGTGAAACCTCCCGGCACCTTGGTGTTGTGCCACCCTCCCAGCAGCCCTTCGGGGAGATGGGGCAGAGATAAGAGTTAAAATTTCATCCAAGGAGACGTGGCCCAGGAAGGGCCGGGCTGTCTGCCAGCCCAGGCTCCCACCCAGGGGTGCTGACTGAGGTGTTAGCTGGTGCCCTCCTCCCGCCCCCACCCTGCCTGGTGCCAAGTGCCTGGGCTGTGGGCCCCGGTGGTGGGAGGGCTGGCTGGGCCACAAGGCAGACGGGGGCTCAGCCAGCTGGCTTCTGCTCCTAGGCTGGTCCTGGGAGTGCCTACAGGACTGGGGGCCCTTCTTCCGCTTGGCCATCCCCAGCATGCTGATGCTGTGCATCGAGTGGTGGGCCTACGAGATCGGGAGCTTCCTTGTGGGTACGTGGGACGGCGGGATAAGGGGGGTCCCTCCCCCGGACAGGTGGTTCACCCGCCCGGCCTGGCTCCCTGCCAGACTGTGAGCTTCCGGCAGGCAGGCCTGGGCCCAGCACTGCCCAGTCTAGGCCTGGCATGGGGTGGACACCCGGCATGATTTTCAGTCAGAGATGGAGTGAAATGGAACTGGTGCAACCGGCACATCCTGTGCTCAACAACTGACTCGGAACAGAGTCCAAACCACCAGGGCTGGAACGGCCCCGTAGGCCTTCCAGTCTACCCCGGACCCCATTTAGAGATGAGAAGACTGAGTCCTAAGAGTAAAAGAGGCTGTCCAGGGTCACCCCAACAGGGCCGAGAGCTGAACTCGGGCTTCTTGACCTTGGTCCAGCTTTCTTCCCTCCCTCATCACACCGTGTACCCTGAGAGGGAGAGGACCCTGACCCTGGCACACCCAGGCAGGGGTCTCCTGGAAGGCTGAATGCCAAGTGGAAAGGTTGCTTTTGCTGTGTCTGACCTTGGAAGCCACTGGCCCCTTGGCCCCAAGAGCAAGGGGCACTTTGTCAGCCCAGGGCTGTTGGTCAGCTGGCTGGACACTCGCTGTATTCCCGCCCCACCTCGGCAGGCCTGCTCAGCGTGCTCGACCTCTCTGCCCAAGCGGTCATCTACGAGGTGGCCACCGTCATCTACATGGTGAGGCTCATGGGGGGCACCTTTTCTTCTGCCCCCAGCCCAACCCCCTGATGGCCTGGGGGTGTCAGTGGGGAGGGGCAGCTGTCCCCCCAGGGGCCATTTCTGTCTTCTGAGGGACCCTCCAGACCTCCTGTGTCCACCAGACGCAGGCACTAATAGGCACACGTGGCCCACAGCCACTCCGCCAAGGGTGATACAGAACTCTCCATGTTGGAATTGTTTTGAATCGATTGGCATCATTTAAAATTGGGAGATTTCACATCACAATCTGGATTTTTGCATTTTTTGGGAAAATTCCCTATGGCAGTGGGCCCACGTTCTTGCACACCCCTAGTGGTGGGCCCTGGGGAACAGAGCCCTCTGGGGGCACTCCCTTGCCTCCGCCGGGGAACGAACTCTCCACAGTTCCTTCCCCTTCAAGGACACATGGGGTATCCCGTGTCACTTGTGCAGCCTGCCAGCCTCCTGGGGTGCACACTCTATGACCACAGCTTTAATCAAGGGAGTCGCAAAAACCTACCTGTACAAAACTGATTTATAAGGTGATTCTTATGTTGCAAGTGGTGTCAATCTTTTTCTCGCAGGGACCTTTTCTGACAGACTTATGACTACACTTGCCTCTATGTCATGTTTACTCATGAGGTTTTGGCTGTGTGTTGATTTTGGCTGCCTGTGGCGTCTGATGGCCCAGCCAGGGTGGGGCTTTGGCTGGCTTGCTTGGGGTACCCTTACCCGACCTGCCAGCCACCAATCTCATGGCTGGTTACCAGCAGCCAGGAACACCCTGCTTCCCTCCCTCTTGGCCTGGGGTAGTAGGGGGAGCTGACCGTACCTTCTTTTCTGAGTCCAGATCCCCATGGGGCTCAGCATCGCGGTCTGTGTCCGAGTGGGAACAGCCCTGGGAGCCGCAGACACCGTGCAAGCCAAGCGATCAGCCATCTCAGGCACCCTCTGCACAGGTGGGTGGGTTCAGGCCTAGGCCAGGGGAGGCCCTGAGAGCCACAGCTACCTTCCAAGCCTGTGGTACCTGTTACGTGGTCCAGAGCAGCAAACCTGCTGTACCCCTTCCCGCCGCTTCCCCACCGCTGGGGGTCTGGGCCGGTAGTTTCCATCACATAGTGCGATGCTGGGAAGGCCCTTCCTCACCAGGCTCCCAGCCCTCTAGGTCTCCTGTGAGCTTGGCCTCCTGGAGTCCCCAGGAGCTTGGGGCTTGCTCATGGCGACCCTCAGAAGGGACCCCTCTGCATCCATCCTGTCTCTGCTTTCTGCAGCTGCCAGGCTGAGATCAGCTCTTCGTGGAGAGCAGTGGTTCTCAGGCTTTAGACCTTGGTTGGGGGTGGGGTAGGGGGGCAGGGTGTCAAAACCCAAGCATCCCCCCGCCCCCCGGCAGTTTCTGACTCAGTGGGAGATGGGGGTCTGAGAATCTGCTTCCCTAGGCAGCTGCTGGTCCAGGGACCCCATTTAGAGAACCACAGGAGGAAGGGCATTTTGCATGTTGTCATTATGGGACCACAGATGAGGGTCTTCGTCTAAGGGGACATGCAGCTGGGCTGGCTCAGGCTGAGGGGAGCCAGGCTCCTCCTTTGGCTGGATCAGCCTCACCGCCTTCATCTCTTGCAGTCGGAACCTCCCTGGTTGTGGGCATCCTGTTGAGCCTCCTGAGAAACAAGCTGGGCCACATCTTCACCAATGATGAGTAGGTCGCATCTTGCGTCAGGGGCCTCGGCTGCTGCCTGTGCACAGACCAGGCGCTGACCGAAGGGCAGGGCAGAGCTGCCGGGGCTCCTTGGGGGGTTCGGATGTGTCCCACACACACAGGGAGACTCAGGGACAGGAGCGGCCTGGCCTGGCCTGGGGCCACCACCTAGGCTTGCAGAAGGTGGGGGCAGGGTGGAATAGCCGGGACAGGAGTGGGGCTGCAAGGCCAGGGCTGTGCCTCACGGCCCCCTGTCCCTGCAGGGAAGTCGTCGCCCTGGTCAACAAGGTCCTGCCGCTGTACATCTTCTTCCAGCTGTTTGATGCCCTCTGTGTGAGTCCCGCTCCGACCCCCGTGTTCCCAACCCCTGCCCCCGCCCCAGCAGCTCAGGGCTATGAGCTTGAGCTGCCTGACTAGGGCTGACTACAGAGCAAGCAGCAGCTCTTGTTGATCTATTATTATTCAAAATAACGCGTCCCCCTTTTCTCTCCTGCAGTTCCAATTTACTGAGATGCATACAGATTGGCAAAATACTGACCACTGTTCCAGTGCAGAATCATAAACCCTCTTCTTCCTTGTTCCCCAGGATCAGGTGGGGGGGTGGGGAGCGAGGCACAGCTCTGACCCAGGCCCCACCCGGCCAGGAGCGGCCACACTGGTTTCCAGAATCGAGGCGCCCAGAGTACGGAGGGGTCCAACTTTCCGCTTCGATCACTGAAGAGCAGGTCCCATTGAGTGCAAGTCTGAATTCTGTGAATGTTTTAACGTCCTGGCATGGAGGCAGCGAGCACCGAAGTCTCATTTATTGAGCAGAATTTGAAGCCCTGGGTTGTCGGCTTCACACCTTGGGCAGTCTTGCAGGAAGCTCCAAGTCTCTGCCTGGAGCGAGGGCTTAGAGAGCAGCAAGGGGCAAGAGGCAAGATACCGCACAGAGTTATCATCGCTCTGATAGGGAGGAAAGAAAGAACTGTTGGAAGAAAGTATGTTCGTGGAGAGTTTTCCCCAGAGCCCTGTCAGTCTGGCTGGTTCCCCATACATTCCAGGGCTGGCCTTTGAATCTAGCTGGGCACATGCTTGTAGCACATTTCTGACCTCATTAGGACTGCTTGCTTTGGGCTGGGTTTTGTCTTCAAATTCACAGCTTTAATTGCAAAACATTAAAAGGAACCCTCTTCTGGGCTCTGTTATGGCTTCTGCAAGGACACTATAATTACTTTTCCTCTAGCTCCAAGGTGAGGCCACAGCTGAGAAACTCCTCCTGCAGCGTCAGGCCACAGAGGGCTCTGCACTCCTAAATGCTCCTAAGCCAGCACTGCCCACCAGGGAGCCCGCAGCAGATTCACAGCTCACAACTGCCAGGGGCCTTGCAGTGCACATCGCTGCATCTGCTGTCTTTACTCCCGGTTATATCTATGTGTCTATATATTTTTTTTCATTAAGAAATTTTATTTTTTGGCTGCACCACGCGGGATGTGGGATCTTTCTTCTCTGACCAGAGATTGAACTGGTGCTGCCTGCAGTAGAAGCTCCACTGCATCACCAGAGAACTCCCTGCCGCTGCTGCTAAGCCGCTTCAGTCGTGTCCCACTGTGCGCGACCCCATAGCTGGCAGCCCACCAGGCTCCCCCGTCCCTGGGATTCTCCAGGCAAGAACACTGGAGTGGGGTGCCATTGCCTTCTCCAATGCAGGAAAGTGAAAAGTGAAAGTGAAGTCGCTCAGTCGTGTCCAACTCTTAGCAACCTCGTGGACTGCAGCCCACCGGGCTCCGCCGTCCATGGGATTTTCCAGGCGAGAGTACTGGAGTGGGGTGCCATTGCCTTCTCCGAGAGAACTCCTTAGATCTGTGTTCTTCTTCTTTTTTTTTAAATTTAATTTTATTTATTTACTTTTGGCTGTGCTGGGTCTTCGTCGCTTGCTCAGGCCTCTCTCTAGTTGTGGGAGTGGGGGCCCCTCTCTAGTTGCGGGGGTGGGGCCCCTCTCTAGTTGTGGGGGTGGGGGCCCCTCTCTAGTTGTGGGAGTGGGGCCTCTCTAAGGGCAGTGCCCAGGCTTCCCTTGTTGTGCAGCACGGGCTGTTAGGTGCAAGGGCTCACTCTTTGCGGCTCGAGGCCGCGAGGGCGCAATAGTGTAGTGCACGGGTTTAGTTGCTGTGAAGCATGTGGGACCATCCCAGACAGGATCAAGCCTGTGACTCCATCGACACGTGGATTCTTTACCACTGAGCCACCAGGGAAGCCCTATATTATTCTTAATTTAAGGTTTTTCATGGGCCTAGTTTTTAAAAATATTTTTTATGCCTTTCTTGAGTTATAATTTACATACCATAAATTCATGCATTTTACCTGCATAAGTCAAACCTTTAAGTAAGCGTCTACTTGTGGAACCAGCGCTGCAATCCGGTGTTGGACTGTTTTCATCACCTCCACAGAATTCCTGGGGCCTGATTTGAAGTCACTGCCTGCTCCCACGGGCAGCCCCAGGCAATGCACTGACCCACTTTCTGTCTGTGCGTACGTGCCTTTTCTGATTACTTTATAGACATGCAATTACAGAGTATGTGGTCTTTCGTGCCTGGTTTTGTTCACTTCTTGAAGTGTTTCTGAGGTTCATCCATGGCGTAGCATTTTTCAGGACTTCATTCCTTTTTGTGGCTGAATAATAGTCCACCCTGTGGCTGTGACATGTTTGTCTACCCATTCATAAAGTGATGGATATTTGGGTTGTTTTGAGTGTGGCCTGCTGTGACTAAGGCTGCTGGGAACATTCAAGTATGAGTCATTGTGTGGACGTATGTTTTCCTGCTCTTAGTAGAGTCTTAAGGAGTTGAATTGTTACGTTGAAGCGTAAGCTTAACTTTGTAAGAAACCATTAAGCTGTTTTCCAAAACAACTGTCTCATTTTACATTCCCACCAGCAATGTACCAGGATTCCAGTTCCTCCCGTGTTGCTAATTCTTGGCATTATTGTTTGTCTTGCAACTGGAAAAAGTAGGTTAAGAGCAGTTTTAGGTTTACCAAAAAAATGAGCAAATACAGAGTTCCCATAAGCCCCTCCCCTGGTTCCCCCTTTTATTTACATCATATATTAGTACAGGACATTTGTTTACTTGATGAAGAATATTGATACATTAAGTCCACAGATCATGGTTGGTGTGCATTCTGTGGGTTTTAACAAATGTTTAAGGACATGTACCCAACACTATGGAATCATACAGGATATGGACTCCTATATATGAAAGAGGTGAACAACAAGGTCCTACTGTATAGCACAGGAAACTATATTCAGTATCCTGTAATAAACCATAATAGAAAAGAATATGAAAAAAAAATATATATGTGTATAACTGATCACTTTACAGCAGAAACTAACTTTTTTATATTCTCATTTTTATTAGAGCCATCCTCATGGGTCTGTGCAGGTATCTCAATGTAGTTTTAACATACATTTCTTTTTTTTTTTTTTTTGGCCATGCCACACGGCATGTGGGATCTTAGTTCCCCAACCAGGGATCAAACCGAGGCTCCCTGCAGTGCGGGCACAGAGCCCTAACCATTGGACCACCTGGGAGTCCCTGATGTGTTTCCTGAATGACTAACACCGAGCCCCTTCCATCTGCGTGTCTCCTCAGGTGAAGTGTCTGCTCATGTCTTTGTCCACTGCAGACATCGCATTCCTGTTGTCTGAGCCTGCCAGGGCTGCCCTGACAAAGCATACAAAGCTGAGAGACCTAACATACTAGAAATAGATTGTCTCGAGGTTCTGAAGATCAGAGGTCCTAGATCCAAAGCACCAGGGGAGGATCTACTCCAGGCTCTGCTGAGCTTCTGGAACCCTCAGGAGCCCCTGAGCATGCAGAAGGCATTGTTTCCCCATGTCTGTTTACATTGTCTTCCCCCTCTGCATGTCTGTGTTCCAGTTTCTCCTTTTCACAAGGACACCCGTCTTCTCGGGGTAGGGTCCACCCTGATGACCTCATCTTAACTTGGTCTTCTGCAGAGATGCCATTTCCAGTTAAGGTCATATTCGGAGGTCCTGGGGTCGGAAC
Source organism: Oreotragus oreotragus (assembly GCA_006410675.1). Lineage (NCBI taxonomy): Eukaryota > Metazoa > Chordata > Mammalia > Artiodactyla > Bovidae > Oreotragus > Oreotragus oreotragus. The sequence goes on from SJYX01021133.1 coordinate 277,716, forward strand.
CTCAGCATCTTTGAGGGGGGGCACAAGCCAACCCATAGTAATTACCTTTTTATTCAGTTCAGTCACTCAGTCGTGTCTAACTCTTTGCGACCCCATGAATCGCAGCACGCCAGGCCTCCCTGTCCATCACCAACTCCCGGAGTTCACTCAGACTCTTGTCCATCGAGTCGGTGATGCCATCCAGCCATCTCGTCCTCTGTCGTCCCCTTCTCCTCCTGCCCCCCAATCCCTCCCAGCATCAGAGTCTTTTCCAATGAGTCAACTCTTCATATGAGGTGGCCAAAGTACTAATGTTCTTTTTTTCATTGTAGAATAGTTGATTTATAATGTGTTGATTTCTACTGTATAGCAAAGTGATTCAGTTATACATATATGTATTGTCGTTCAGTTGTTAATTCATGTCTGACTCTTTTCTACCACATGGACGGCAGCCATGCCCTCCTGCCCCTCTCCTGGAGTTTGCCCAAGTTCATGTCCGTTGAGTTGGTGTACATTTTTAAAAATATTCTTTTCCATAGTGGTTTATCATAGCATATTGAACACAGTTCCCTGTGCTCTATACTCAGACCTTGTTTATTCATCCTATATGTAATAGTTTTCATCTGCTCACCCCAGACTCCCATCCACCCTTCCCCCTGTATCTGAAATGCAGCAGCCTTGTGTGACCCTGGGCAGGACCCTCCAGGAAGGAAGGGAGATGAGGGCCCCTCCTAACCCGTGTTGTGGACTTAAACAAGGCTGTGGCCTGTAGATTCCTGAGGAAGCCCCAGTGCTGAGACCCACCATCGCCTCAGCATCACCAACCCCCAGCCCTTCCGCCTTCTGCAGTGTCTCTATGCTGGGGTCCTGCGTGGGACCGGCAGGCAGGCCTTCGGGGCTGTGGTGAACGCTGTCATGTACTACGCCATCGGCCTCCCGCTGGGTGTCGTGCTGACCTTCCTGGTCGGGATGGGGATCATGGGTACGTGGAGTAGGGGAAGGGGGGCAGGACTAGTGATCGTCGATGCCCTCACTCACCCCCGTGTCCTGCAGGCCTCTGGCTGGGCATGCTGGTCTGTGTCATGCTGGCCACCGCTGCCTTCGTCACTTACACGGCCCGGATGGATTGGAAACAGGCTGCAGAGGAGGTGAGTGCTCTTCCTGTTACCAAGGAAACCATGCCAGACACCATCCTCAGCGCCCCCTACCCCCACCCCGCTCAAACTCAAGCAGAGGGCTCCCGATGACCCCGAGGGTGAGTTATGACCTTGGAAAAGGTACCGACAGCACCCTATCCGCTGTCCTCTTGGGAGCACTTCTGAAACAAGCAGCCTGGTGTTTGCTTCTATGGCTCAGACCCTGAAACCCAGAGGGTGTGGGTCACCTTTGTGTGCGGATCCAGTCCTCCTGGCATCTGAGACAATGGATCAACCCATATCTAAAAGAGCTCCCCAGACTGTGGACATGGCAGGCCTGGCCTCACCGCACTTCAGGCATTGTGGTTTTTGCAGGTTGAAGGTCTGGTGCCACCCTACATGGAGCAAGGCAATTGGCAGTCACCATCTTCGCAACAGCATTTGTTTGCTTTGTGTCTCTGAGTCACACTTTGCTCATAATTCTCATCATATTTCAAATCTTCTCATTATTATCATCTTATTTATGGTGAGGGGTGATCACTGAACTCTGATGTCACCATTGCAAAAATATGACCTGCTTAAGGCTCAGGTGATGGTATTTTCCAGCCAAGAAGTATCATTTAACTGCGGTATGGACAAGGTGTCTTGCACACTTAGCAGACTTCAGTGTTGTGCAAACATTACTTTTACGTGCACCAGGAACCCAGAAAAGCCCTCTGCCTGCATTATTCGCCTTATTGCAGTGGTCTGGAGCCCCCAAGGTGTGCCTGTGTGTGACCATGTGTAGCTGGCAGGCTGACCTGGTGACTCTCTCGCCTTCAGGCGCAGAAACACGCAGGACTGCCGCCATTGGGGAGCACTGAGAGCATGGCCCTTGGACCCAGGCCCGGGCCTGAGAAAGCGGTCGTGTCTTCAGGTAACACTGCCCTGTGTGCTTGGGTGGCCAGGAACCGCAAGCGCCCAGGCTGCCTCTCTTCCTCAGTGTGACAGAGACATCTGTTCTGACACCAGGAGTGGACACTGATGTCCCAGGAAGCAGGCCCTGTCTGTCCTGGCCTAGGAGGCTATGATCCTTGGTCCTGTCATCAGATGAGGGTGTGGGTTGGGCTCTTGGATCTCTTCCCTGTTGTCCTGCAGCTAGCAGCTAAATTAGGGGATGAGGTCTGAGCACCAACCATCTGATCTCAGGGCGCACTGTCACCACCCGGCTCCAATGTGGGCAGGAGGCCTGCAGCTGAGGATCGGGCAGGTCAGCCTGGCTTGATAACCGGTGTGGGGGGCCCTTCCCACCCACCCCACCACACCCTGTCAGACCGGAGCTCTGCTGCCCCGGCTCTGGCCTGAGTCCAGGGCTGTGTGTCCACAGACCATAGCCTGGTTATCTCCGCAGCCTCACCTCGCTCATCCTGGGCTGTGCCCTGATTGGGGTGGGCATGGGGAGCCGGCACAGGCTTTGGGGGCTTCAGTGTTGCCAGAGAGCAGGGGAGGCAGTGAGGCAGTGTGACAGAGCATGTCACATGCTGAGGTCGCTGGTGGAGGATGCGCACCTCCAGGTCATCTGACCCATCTGATCTCAGCCTTGTCTGCACATCAGGTCTATAGGATGCTGTCCCACGTGTTTCCAGCTGTGAGGCAGGGGGTCAATCCTGTGGCTCCACAGCCCTCCACCCAGGGCTGAGCTGGCTTCTGTTTGTCTCACAGTGGCCACAGGCAGCTCCCCTGGTGTGATCCTGACGACCTACTCGAGGCCCGGGGGCCACCTGGACCTCTTCAGGACTCCGGAAGCAGTCCACGCCCTACCCGCCCCCGCCGGCTGGCTGTCAGCCAAGCAGTTGGCTCTCCGCCGGGGGGCTGCTCTGGGGGTGGCAGTGGGCTCATTGATAGCGGGGCTCATCCTGAGGGTCCTCACCGCCAGGCCCTAGTGAGACAGCTTGAGACAAAAAGGAAGCTGAGAGCGGCTGCCCACCCCAAATTCAGTGCAGGGGGACGCTCCTGACCGCTCCTCAAGAACATTCACAGGACTCCCCTGGTGATCCAGTGGTTGAGAATCTGCCTGTCCACCGAGCGGGTTTCCCCCTCCTCCCCACAACCCCACCCCCCCACCAACCCCCACCGGTTGGGGAACTGGGATCCTGCGTGCTGCGCAGTGTGGCCAGAAAATAAACAGATTTTCAGCCGGTGCTGCATGTCACATGGTGGGTCTGAGTGGCAGTTAAATTGCCTCCTTTCACCTGGACTGATCTTGATCAGTGCTCAGCCGACCAGAAGATGAGACTCCTGGGGTTGGTCCCGTTATTCAATAAGCGGCTTCAGGTTGGAGATTTCAGATCAAAACGAAATAGAAAACAGCACTGTCACATTAAAAAGTAGGCAGAGTCTGCCGCCTAGGTCTGTTCACAAAGCCTTGTGAAGCTCTGGAGGGGGGCGGCGGTCAGTGGGCCCCGTACACGTGGTCCACCTTGCTGAGACCCCTATCTGCTTCCTGCTCTGGAGCCTCCTGCAGGTCTAGGAAGCTGGTCACCTTTCCTCCAGTCCTCTCAGGGCATCAGCATTTTCACTTGAGAAATGCCTTTCTCGTAGTAGCGACAGGATATAACTAACAGCAGTCAGTAAAGAGTCTGCTTACAATGCAGGAGGTCTGGGTTCGATCCCTGAGTTGGAAAGATCCCCCAGAGAAGGAAATGGCAACCCACTCCAGTATTCTTGTCTGGAGCATTCTATGGACAGAGGAGACTGGTGGGTTACAGTCCCTGGGGTAGCAAAGAGTCAGACACGACTAACACTTCGTTGGACAGTGAAGCCTAGATCACTGAGCCAGGGAGGCTCAGGACAGAATTGGGGGCTAACCCAGTCCCAGGGTGCTTTGAGGCCTGGAACTGGGGACATGTTCGGGCTCCAGGCTGCACATGGGGCTCTGGGGGCTCAGCCTGGCCTTCAACATCAGTCCCTTTAATGTGGGTAGTTACATCCACAGACACAGTGGATGCACTAATCAAGGTCACTAGGGGAAAAGGCGGGGAAGGCAATGGCACCCCACCCCAGTACTCTTGCCTGGAAAATCCAATGGACGGAGTAGCCTGGTGGGCTGCAGTCCATGGGGTCGCTAACAGTCGGACAGACTGAGCGACTTCACTTTCACTTTTCTCTTTCATGCATTGGAGAAGGAAATGGCAACCCACTCCAGTATTCTTGCCTGGAGAATCCCAGGGATGGGGTAGCCTGGTGGGCTGCCGTCTATGGGGTCACACAGAGTCGGACACGACTGAAGTGACTTAGCAGCAGCAGCAGCAGCAGGGGAAAAGGATGCAGAGTGCAAACGCTTGACTCCATAGAAAGGTAGGAGCCAGTGTCATCTGTGACCTGGTCTCAGCTTCCACACCCAGACAGAATGAACAGGTATGGAACAGAAAGGCTGTGCTGTGTGTCCTAGGCTTGCGTTAAGTGAAAGGAAGGTGTTAAGTGCTAAGTGTCTGACTCTTTGCAACCCCCATGGACCAGAGCCCGCCAGGCTCCTCTGTCCATGGGATTTTCCAGGCGAGAATCCTGGAGTGGGTTGCCATACTCTCCTCCAGGGGATCTTCCCAACCCAGGGATCAAACTGGGGTCTCCTGCATTGCAGGCAGATTTCTTTACCACCTGAGCCATCAGACTGCAAGGCACTGAGGAAAGAGGACTGCAAGCGCAAGTCTGGGAAACCGCACACCTGCACAAGCCCCTGCTAGATGGAACTGACGCAGAGCCAGTTTCTGTGCAAAGGCTTAGGGGACTGGGGTCTCCTGAATGTGCTTACAGAAATGTTATACTTGTTTTAGGTCAGCAATGGGTAAAGATATAGTTAGAAAGAAACCTATTTACTATATATAGATGGTTTTTAAAAACAATGCACAAGTGGCAAAGTAAAACTTGAGAAAATCTAGGTTGAGAAAGAGAAAGAATTTAAGTGGATCAACACTACCTTTGATAAGGCAAAAAATGGATTTCTAGTTGGAGAAAACTTATGTTTAAAGAACTGTCTTCATCAGGGCCTACCTGAAAACTAACATCATTAAAATTCATACCAGTTTCATCAAATATAATGTATCTACTTTGAAGCAGAATATACCAGTAGACAAATAATTTTAATTAGAAAGTAAAATGCGCAATATACCAAATGAAAACTCCATTGTCTGAGATATTTTATGGCTGATTATTCTGATAAAGCCCCAGTGTAAGCAGGTATGTCCTAAGCCAGCCTAGTGATTGGTTGTTGACCCCCGTGTTCTGTAATGAAGGCGTTAATGCTCTGCAGTCAGCCAAAGCAGGTTCATTCAGTGGTGGATCACATGTGCTGTGAAGTGAGGTACATTCTCTCATTGAGTGTGGGAGCAGGGAGGACCCCCAGGGCTCTTCCTGAGACTTTCTGTTTGGCCGAAATGCTGGGTCTGGTCCCAACTGTGCTTGGGAGATCCCCTTCAGTGGGCTGGCTGCTGTCCTGCTCATGGAGAGCCCTCTTCCAGATGTCCCTCACCAGCCCCTGGGACTCACAGCTGCAAGTCGTGAACACCCAAGACCTCTTGTCCAGGACAGAAACTGGTCCCCACGTTAAGTTCTGGACAGAATTTGTTCAGCAGTGCCCCTTGCAGGTTTCCAAAAGTGAAAGTCGCTCAGTCATGTCCGACTCTTTGCGACCCCATGGACTATACAGACCATGGAATTCTCCAGGCCAGAATATTGGAGTGGGTAGCCATTCCCTTCTCCAGGGGATCTTCCCAACCCAGGTCTCCCACATTGCAGGCAGATTCTTTACCAGCTGAGCCACAAGGGAGGCCAAGGGGATGCTTACTCGCCTCATGTTACAGAAGCAGGAAACTTGAAGATTCGTCCCTCAAGAGCCACTGACTTGCCATGTGCAGCCTCTGATCAAGGGTGGGTATTGTCTGAGTACCATGACGATAGCAGTGAAACAGGCCAGTGGCTTTGTAAGACGCACAAAGTCTACGAATGACAGATGATTCTCGCACCAAACTGGCAGCTGCCTCCCAGGAAGCCGAGGATTTACCATGTGTGGACATCACAACGGACCATCACAAGCCAAGCTCAGGACAGGACACAGAGTGTGAGAAAGGAGGGCTGCCTCCTGGAGCTGTCTTCTGGTCCCAGGATCGGGGACAGGGACCCCCCCACCCCAGTTCTAGTGCCCTGAACCCCGAGGACTCTGGGAGATCTCGCCTCACCTCTCTAGACTGAGACCTGGAAACATGTGCAGGGCAGTCTCTGGAAGGCTTCAGGGGGTGCTGCCTGAAGGTGGGGGTGGGGGTGGCAAGCCCCATGTCCCTGGTAAAGAGTCACTGAGCAGGTCTGGGAATGTGGGCTCACCCAGTGCGCTCCCTGTTCCTGCCCAGAGCTCTAGGGACGCAGGTCTCCGAGTGAGCACGCTCAGTCCTAGGGGGCCGCGGCGTGGGGGAGCTAAGTGGGGGACTTTGGCTGAAGCAAGAGTTTTATTAATGGTGAATGGCGAGGATGGTGCGTTTGCATATCTTCTTAAAAAGTTCTGGTATGATTTAAAAATGATTGGTTGGCTAGCCACTGAGCAGAAAAATAATTCAGCAGAGACGATGAGGAGGTGGCTGGGGTCCATCAGTAGTATCCGCCCTGTTGGGGGGAGAGGGATCCAGGTTACAGCCAGTTTATGACCCCTCAGCCCTGCAACATGGGCTCAGGGTCAGAACCCCGACCAGCACCTCCCATCCTGGTAGCCTCTCCTCCAGTGACGGCATGGCCCACCGGTGCCTGAGGACGAGAGGCCATGCTCCCCTCCCAAACGACACAGGATGGTGGCATTGGAGGCGGTACTCTGTCCAACATGTAGGAGACACACAACGAGCAAAGACATAAGTTGTGAGAAGGAAGTGGACTGTCCACGTGAACTCTGAAAACTGGTGAGCGATTCTGCCTCTCAAATTCCAGAGAGTAATTAATTTCATCAACACCCACTGAGGCTTAAAGAAGCACAGCCACAGAGTTCAAACAATGCATTAATCCTCAAGATCCTGATGACATCGACTGATTTTAACCTTTTATTTTCCTCAGCTTTTAAAAACCCCTGCAATGCTTTCTGTAGCTTAGGCTAACCTTTACTGGAACCCTGTGTAAAAAAGATGTGGAAAATGCCCCCACCCTGAGATTCTAACCTGCTCCCCTTAGACTAATAACTGTGGCTTTCAGTTTCCCATTTTAAAATGCTCCAAATGCATTCTAATCCTAGTAAACTGAATTATTCGAATCAATCAGAGCTACAAAGTGCAAAAAAGCAATTTCAGAAAAATGTTTGCAATGATCACCAACAAATATTCCTCAAGAAAATGGCCAATTTAGGCACAGAATCCTTTGCTGAAAGTAAAAGATGATTTTATAAAAAGAGGGTATAAGCATAGAGAAGCAGCAAAGAGAAAAGAGCCCCCAAATCTTTACCCAGTCTCACACAGGATCCAAAACAATTCGAACACCTCGGTTCCCAGTGAGGACAGCGAGAGGCGGGGCTGCCTGCATCCTGTGGGCTCAGAAGAGGCCTCACCCAAAGCCCTAATTAAATCAACCTCCAGGCCCAGCTAAATAGACATTTTTACAACACTGATGCATCTCTAGAGCCTACGAAAGGCTTGCCTACCAAACCCTTTTGGGAACTTTGCACGGCACTGCCAGCCCATCTGGCAGAGGGCACTGCCCCCGGCACTGCCCCCTAAGAGGGGGCATGCCTGTGGGGATCAGTTTGCCTGCACCTCCGGGTTCTCCACCAGGCTGAGCGACTCCATCGCAACCAAGGAGGTACTGGTCAGGCTGGGGACCCACGACTTGGGAGAGGACAGGCAGACAGGGACCGGAGACCAAACAGGGCCACCGGCCTCAGCAAGGGGCAGAAGAACAGCACTGCAGCCCACAGCACGCTCTCACTCACCAGGTCTGCCACGTAAGTGCTCAAGTTAAACTTTAAGAAAAACAACTCGAAAACGAAACAAAAAGTGACGTTGAGCTTTTTATGAGATGCTGCTCAGACTCTGAAGCTAGGTCTGAGTGGCTCCACGCGCACACCCTTGGGGCAGCTGAGTGCACGTGGTTGTGGTTTTCTGGGAGCGACGGTTGCTTGGTCCCGACCCTCTAGAGTCCAGCCCTGGACTGAACCGTGGCTGTCAGGTTTAACACTCTGCTGCCCCAGGCTAAAGTCCAAAGTGCCTGGAGGCAAATAAATTGCACATTTTTTTTCTGGTAACACATGAGCCACTGAGTGTAGAAAAACACATGACCGGAAGAACGTGCACCCCTCTCTGGCCCGAGTTACAGAAAGGAAGAGACGGCCCTACCTCCTTTCAATACAGAGTGGGTTCTGGGACCGGCTCACGGGATGGCACGTCTGTGAACTGCCAGAAAAAGCAACAGGGCCTTTGTCCTCAGCACAGCCTGGTACCTCTGAGGAAACCCAAATGAATTCAGATGCAGCTGGTGTCTCCAGCTCTACCAACACCCTCTCAACACTTAAACCAAACACAGACACGGACGCAGCTGTTCCTGTTAAATCTGGCTTTGCCCCGGGAAGCTGCCTGGCACTGGCTCTCCTAGTACGCCCACGTCTGCGATGACCAATCACCAGAGACACACGCCGCGGTCAGCCTCACGGCCAAGATGCCTCCACCAGCAGCCTGTCACCAGAGGACTGTCCTCCACCTCCACGCGCCGGGTCCACACACGTCCAGGAACCAGCCCCAAGGCACCAACAGTGAGAGTATCAAGGGTTAGGCAGCTCAGCTTCTGCAAGCGAGCTCTCCAGGGCTTTAACCTCAGACCAGAGGCAGCACACGGCTCCTGTGAGGACAGGCCTCTGGGCTGGACAGTCTCTGCCGCTGGAGCCCGGAAGCAGTCAGAGATGCTCAGAGAATCAGGGGCTGCCCACAGGCCACAGCTCCCTAGCCCTTAGTTTTAGGCTGAATGTTAACAGGATGAGACAGCACTGATTTAATAAGATCGGAGGCGGTCCCATGACAGAGCCACCCCAGGCAGCCATTGGGGACCCACCTTGATGAGCACGGCAGCCAGGACGCCCAGGAGAGTGAGCAGCAGAAGGCCGAGTCTCCCTTTGTTGAACCGCTTCAACAAGAAAAATTTCGCCCAGTCCACCTTCGACTGGCTGTTGGGAGGGTACCGGAGTTGGTTTGCGCCTTCCCGCTTGAGAGTTTTTAATAAACAGGGACGTTGATGGGAAAAAGTATCGAAACTGTGTTTTCCGTGATACNCCGCTTCAACAAGAAAAATTTCGCCCAGTCCACCTTCGACTGGCTGTTGGGAGGGTACCGGAGTTGGTTTGCGCCTTCCCGCTTGAGAGTTTTTAATAAACAGGGACGTTGATGGGAAAAAGTATCGAAACTGTGTTTTCCGTGATACGCTCCCATCCCGCTGGACCCTGAAGTCAAGGGCAGATGAGACAAGGTGCTGTAGGTAACGGAGCTCCTCCTGCGCACAGGCAGGCCCCCTGCCCACCGGCCTGGCAGGCAGGGGGCCTTGTTCCAGGAGCTCCTGGGCCCCCTGCCCATCGGCATGGGGGGAGCGCCTTGTTCCAGGTCCTCCCAGTGGCCCCGGCACAGTGGACCCGGCCCAGGACATGCTCCGGGTGCTCCTGGGACAGGCTCACCCTACCATAGCCCCACTTCCGAGAGGGAAAAGGGCAGGCAGGGCCTTAGTGTGGCCCTGAGGGTCTGACTCTGGGAGCCCCGGGCTGAGCTGCGCTTCCTCCAGGCTCTCGGGAGGTCATGTGGTGCTGCTAACAAGCTGGTGGACACCTCTGCCCTCTCAGAGCTGTGCTCTGGGCCTGTGCTCATTTGTCTGCTTGGTCACGTAAGCCGGGCAGACATGGGTGTGGGTAGGGTGACCAGGGCCCTGGGCATGATTTGGGTGAAACTGAAGCTGCAGGGGGATTCTGTGAGATGTATCAAAAGGTGTGCCTTTTAAAGAAAAAGTCTAAATTACAAAATATTAAGTGTTTATGTCTGGGAGGTCATTGCATTTTCCCTCACAACTTTTCATAGTATTCTGTTTTTGTGCCTTTTCCCTAAAAATGCAAATAGACATCCAGGTTCTCGGCTGCTGTCTGCCCTGCCCATGGCCCCATCCCCCGCCTGTCCACAGGCCCATCTCTCGCCTGCCCATGGCCAGTCCCTCACCACTTCATTCATAAAGGGCAGAGGGCAAGCCTCAGTTCATCTGAGACCTGATTCTTGGCCCAAGACATGCCCTGCATCTGATGAAGAACTGCAAACCAGGGAAGCAGCAAACTGTAAACCATTACAGACTGAGGGTGGAGGGTGGGGACGGGCCAGGAGACTCTGGGCAGCAGCTGGGAGGGGCCTCACCCACGCCTCCGAAGGGCAGAGAGCTGAGCATGAAGTGCATGATAACGTCATTGCCTGTGACACCGCCACTGGACGTCCCGTCGATCATCCGCTTGATGAGCTGAGGGGAAGAGCAGAGGCCCCAGGTCAGCTGCGGCTGGCCCAGGACACACGTCCCCCTCGAGGTCAGACCCCACGAGCGAGCACGGTACAGGTCAGCTCTCAGCTGCACATCGAGTCCTCTGGGAAAGCAACGCAGAGGTGGTTGAACACCCGTCAAACCAGTGTTCGACACCTGAGCCCAAAGCCAGGGCCTCTCTTATCAGGGACCATTCAGGATCTATTCCAGGTCTTAAGAATTGTTACTGTTTCTTCTTTCTGGTCTACTTTACAGCCTGTGATTTACAGATATTTCATTTCTATGAGACGCAAAAAACATTCATACGTCCTACTTTTGAAAGAGGTCGCTGGTTGGCTCACCTAGGACCCAAATGGGCAGTGACGCTTAACTGGTAAACGTTGCCTCCCTGGTGCCGACCAGCCCAGTCCTCCATACCGAAGGTCATCACTGACCACGGGACAGAGCCTGACCTGCCACCCTCCACCCAGGGCACAGACCTCAGCTTCCGCTCTGTCCTCCACTGCCTGTGATCATTTCAGCTGTAGACCGTTGTGTGCTGCTAACCTGACCCTCGCTGAGCCCTGCATGCTCGGTCTCCCTAGATGGTGGACAGAAATCGGCCCCTCGACAGCTTGGCCAGCTCTGGAAGCGGCCCCATGGCCACCTGCACAGCTGGGCAGAGGCTCCACAGGGGACACCTGCTCTGGGGACTCCTTGGCCTGGCCTGGCTGCACATTCTCCTCTGGGTTTTCCCTTTTCCTCAGAGGCTCCGCCCACCTTGAGGCTACTGTCCCTCAGCAGCCCGTCACTTTGGAGGTGTGGATGGACAGGCTCGAGAGTGGTGGCGGGGCTGCCAGGCCTGGGATGACAAGGCGTGGGTGGCCAGCCTGACTAGGACTGTGAAACCGCTCCGACCACAAGGTTGCATCACTGGAAAAACCCAAGTCCATGGTTTCCCAGCGGCTCCCTCGGCAGTGCCAGAGACCTGTCCCAGTCCGCTCCACAGCCCCGCCTGCATGGCCTTGGGGTCCTCGGGCACCCAGGGTTAACAGCGGGAGAGCTGCTAACACTGGCGCCTGGAAGTCTCCCAATTAGACGGGAGGTGTTTGTGAGTCAACAGACTTGTGACAGTCATTCCGAAGATGGAGCTCTGACCCCAGGGAGTGAGGGGAAGGTCACAGTGATAACCCCAGGGCCTCATTACCTAAGAAAGAGACGGCCAGGGGAGGCTGTGAGAACAGCCTCCCTGGGGACTCAGGCATAATCCCCATCTGCTTTAGAGCAGAGAAGGTTCAAGAGCTCACGACAGCACGCCATGTGCTGTGAAGATTACCTTACTGTTGTGAGAAAACACGTAGAAAGCTAGAGGCTTCTCACGTTCATTTACAAACTGTATGGCTTCATCTGCATTCTTCACAGGCACTATTGGAAGAATTGGTCCAAAAATTTCTTCCTGCATCACCTTGGTGTCAGGATCCACATCAGTGAGTATTGTTGGGGCTGAAAAAGAAAATCAAAGATGAAAAGGCTGCAGCTGAGCCAGAAACATCCAACTCTCACTGCACGNGGCTTCATCTGCATTCTTCACAGGCACTATTGGAAGAATTGGTCCAAAAATTTCTTCCTGCATCACCTTGGTGTCAGGATCCACATCAGTGAGTATTGTTGGGGCTGAAAAAGAAAATCAAAGATGAAAAGGCTGCAGCTGAGCCAGAAACATCCAACTCTCACTGCACGCTGCGCTCAGGGCTCCCCCGCCCAGCCAAGTGTCACCTCATGAAATAAGCCCCAAGTGCATGCGTGAACCGTGCAAATACTCAATGTCTCCAGGCATGTGCATCAGGGATCCTTGTGCCAGCAAGGGGGTAGGCAGGCTGGAGTAAATCCTGTGTTTACCTAACTGTGTTCAGCACTGCACACCTGTGTCCTTCCCTGGACAGGCCTTCTTGGGAGCACAGATGGTCTGGTCCCTCCAAGGACCAGACCAGCAAGCACTACTTCTTAACTCAACTGTGTTTCTGCCCTGATCTCTCTGACTCTGACTACAACTGAGTGAGGTTAGAGCGTGTCATAAAGTGGTAGCATCCCCTGGGCCTCGGCTCAGGCTCTGCCTGCCCTGGACACAAGGGAGGACACAGGAAGAGACGACATGGACTCTGAGGACACAGACCAGGTGGGTTCCCTTACCTATGTAGCGTGTGGCCTCATCCATCTCCCCACCAAAAGCTATCTTCTGTCCTTCCAGCAGACTCTGTATCCTCTTAAAATGACGAAGATTGACGATCCTCTCGTAGTCGGGAGATTCTTTTACATTTTCTCCATAAAATTCCTGTGTCAAACAACAGTATCTAGTCATCACCAAAGACCCACGTTTTAATTTAATAATTATAAAATTCACTTATGTCCCCAGATCTGGCTTTACACCCTCACAGAATCCCCTGCCCCGCNTAAAATGACGAAGATTGACGATCCTCTCGTAGTCGGGAGATTCTTTTACATTTTCTCCATAAAATTCCTGTGTCAAACAACAGTATCTAGTCATCACCAAAGACCCACGTTTTAATTTAATAATTATAAAATTCACTTATGTCCCCAGATCTGGCTTTACACCCTCACAGAATCCCCTGCCCCGCCCCACCCCCCAGCCCCCGAGGACTTCGACAGTAGTGGGGATAAGCTTTCTGTGAGGCTGAGGGCAGGAGTTTACACACACACAAGTCTCCCATTTCCCAGTTTCTGGGGTTAGCGTGGGTCCTTCCTGGAGTGGACGCAGAGTGGGTACTGCAAGTCATGCCCCGTATCAGGGCCCCACGTGCATCCCTGTCGACTCTGGCTGCTCCGCTCCTGCGAGGAGCTGAGTGGTGGCCTGCAGAGCCTGGAGCACGGCCTGTGCAGCCCTTCGCAGAAAGAGTCTGCCGAGCTTTGTGCTGTTTCCTCCTGGTCTGGAACCTCCACCAGCCACAGACAGCTGGGAAACCAGTCAGAAGATCAAAGCACAGTCTGGGTAAACCAATCTCAATGGCTCACAGTCAGCCCCATAGGCACGCTCTATCTCCCCTGACCACTGTCCACTCCCCACATCAACCTTGAGCTGGCTGGTAAGAACATCCCGGGCAGCCTGTGGAAACACAGGGTCTCAGGTCCCCACACTGGGGCCACTGGAGTGGCTGTCGGTGCCAGCTGCACCTGAGTGTCACCTGGAGACCCCAGACCTCCTGTGGATGGGAGGACAGGAAACTTCTCCTAAATTGTGCCTAGCGACTCTCAGGCAACAAGCAGGGCGGTGAGAGGAGAAATGCCTCCAGGAAGACAGGGACTGTCACTCCCAGGAAACCTGGCTTGTCACCACGCACCCCCAGCACAACTTCTCCAGCCGCAGTATCTCCCTGGAGTCTGGCCAAGGCCCCTCATGCTGTCTTTGTCCGGGCCCACCACAGTCCCACCACTACATCCACAAGACCCTCGGCCCCTCGCTGCTCACACTGTCTCTCCTGATTGTCCATGAGCCACCTCTCAGGGCTCGGTCAGCACCCAGGGAGTGAACCAGGGTTGTTCCAGCAACTTCTTCACCAAGGAGGCCCATGACCCAGTGCCATCACTCCTTCCTCCAGTCTAAGTCCCTCGTTTCTCCTGGCTCACCTGGGGCCTTCCTTGATCCCAGCCCTAGACTGCCACTTGAAACACCCTCAAAGATTGAGGGCCGCGTTAAGCGTAGTTAATTCACTCACCCCTGGAAATAGCTGGCTTTGCTAAACTGCCTACACACTGAAGATCAGATGACCTTGACGGGCAGTGGCCACACGTCAGGGGTCCTCAACTGCGCTGCAGAAGCCTGACAGTCTTCTCCCCAGACCACAGAATCACAGCTGAACTATTTTTTCTAAAGCCTGTGCTGCACCTAAGGAGTTATCATCAACATATCAGCTGGATGGTTTCTGGTGTGCATATCAGCCTCACCTTGCTCTCAGCAAACATTCTCCAAAAATGTTTTCTCATTAGCCAGGAAGTTCAGTCACAGCTGCTACTGGAATGTTCAAGGGGGGAGGGGATGGGAAGCTGCTGCCCGCAAACAGCCAACCTCACCCTGCACCCTGAGGCAGCCAGTGCAACCAGAGGTGGTAAACACGCACCTTCACAGCCTCCTGCACCTTCCGCACGATCAGGTCCTGGAGGGACGGCTCACAGAGCACATAGTCAGGGGCGATGCAGGTCTGACCACAGTTCATGAACTTGCCCCAGGCGATGCGTCTGGGAAAAGCACCAGCAGCCGCATTCAGTCCCCGCACCTGCCACCCACGCTGTGCTGTTTACTAACAATGCTCACAAATGTACTCATGAATCTTGACTGAACAATGTTTTAATGACTCATCTCTGTAGCACTTTCAGTTGATGCAGAATATTCTAGGGAGCAGAGAAAGCTTTATGCCTACTCATCAACAACAGTGCTTTAAATGCAGAGACGAACCTGCCTGCAGCAGGAAAGGACAGAGTAAGGTTTCCTGACACCCCCTCCCTCCTCCAACTCCGGCTAGGAGGACGTCTGGGAGGACAGGGGACCAGAGCAAGGGTCCCCTGGTTCTGGGAAGCTGTGCCTGAGCTCTGACAGAAATCCACAAACTGGGGTCTCCTGTTCGGGCAGACAGACACCTACAGAGCCCACCCACCCCAGCCCAATGTCCCCACCCCTTCTCCACTGCCTCCCCGAGGAGAGGGGAGCCATGCCGCTCTAGCACTGTCAACTGTGGGTCTGAGCACTTGGTGTGAGCCACACTGATTCAGCACAGACACCTCCAAACCTTTCACTTTCTAGTTCTCACATGCAAGATGCTCTTCTCTGTTAAAAGATGAGCAATATTGGTTATCAATAAACAAACTTAGGAGACCAGCATAGGGACTCTAAAGACTTTGGATTATCTACTGTACTTTCTGGATCAGCTACCACTGGGACAGAAAGATTTCCTGCCTGATCTATTATCTTGAGAACAGAAAGAACTTGTTTCTCATTCCTAAGGACGGCCGTGTGATGTCAAGGCTTCGTATTCACCACTTCTGGCCGTGGCACTAAGAGGGAGTGTGTAAGTTCTACGCTACCCTCTGGCTCCAACCCAGGAGGACATCAACCCCCAAGACTCAGCAAGGTCTCTTGGAGCCAGGAGGCACAGGGGACACGCCAGCAAGCTCTCGCCTGAGCTGGGAAAATCCAGGAAACCAGAGAGCCAGTCTCACCGGCAGGCGACGTCCAAGTCACAGTCTCGGTCCACATAGCATGGGCTCTTTCCTCCTAGTTCAAGGGTCACAGGGGTCAGATGCCTGGCAGCAGCCTGCATGACGATTTTTCCAACAGCGGTGTTTCCCGTGTAGAGAATGTGGTCAAATCGCTGCTTCAGAAGCTCCGTGGTCTCCTCGACACCACCATTGACAACAGCGTATAGATCCTGAAGGAAAGAGACAGACACGAATATCACCGACTTCATCCTGTCGTCCGACATAAACACCTAACTGTCCATAAAACCAGGAAAAGGTGGAGACCAGCCCTGGTGAGGATGGGTGGGGGAGTCCGATGGCACCTGAGAATCTCGACCTGCGGCAGAACTGGCCAGAGGGACCAGCATTTCCACTTCAGCCTCACAAGGCCACAAAGGAGCAGAGGGATCCCAGCCGGGACACGCAGAGCCGGGGGCAGGGTGAAGGAGGGGGGCAGGGACGCAGCTGCTGCGGGTGAGCACAGGACAGGCCCTGGGCACATCCACCTAGAAGTCCTTCCTGAACTCAGCTCAGCGCAGGGGCTTAGACCATGGGGAGACCGAGGGACATCTGAGTCTGAACATGTGTGAAACCCAGTGAGGGCCCCCAAGGTCAGGCCAGCTGCTCCCTACCCCATTGCCACCAGCTCCTATGCCCGCTGGCTGGGGGCCTCATAGCTGCCTCCCTGACAGTCCCTGAGGACCCCCTCCCCACAGAGCTAAATGGCATCACAACATTCTCTGCCTTGCACCAGACCCCTGATGGTTTTTTCTACACAGCTTCTGACACTCTTCACTGCCAGGACTTTAACCCAGAGTGAGGGGCCAGCTCCGGGTCAGCAGGCCCTTCTTTCTGTGGTTTTCAGGCCACAAACTTGTCCATTTAAGCCCGGACATGCTCTCACGCAACTGAACCTCGCTAGAAGCACCTGGCTCAGCTCCAGCCCCTCGTCAAACAACCCACTACGTGGATACACCTAAGATCGAGGCAGATCCAATGAGTCAACTCAGAACACCACACAGCAGGGGATGCTCTCTGAGCAGCAGAGGTGCTGATAAGGCCAAGGGCCTGAACAGACTGTAACCACAGCAGTTGAACGATTCCGGTTTGTCTTGGACTTCACTTCTCTTGTCAGGCCAGTTGCGGGAGGCTTAGGGAAATGGGGTATGGAGGCTCGACCACTAAACAACAGCGGCGGGAAGAGCGGGTACCTGTTCCCCACGACCAACAGACAGACATGCATGCTAAGGAGGGGCACTCTCACCTGGTCCAAGTACTGAGGGAGGAGCTTAGCCAAGAGCTTGGCTGTATTCTCACTTACTTCGGAAGGCTTGATAATCACAGCATTTCCTAAACAGAGCAGAAAGCAGGACAGCATTGTTGAGTATCTGAGTAACTAACAGCCGCCCAGATGGCGCGGCGCTAACGTGCGGAGCACAGGCTAAGCGTCATTCCATCGTCTGTGCTCGGCCTAGCTCACCGCGGGCTCAAGAGTCACCCCACTGCCTCCTTCCTATAGGCTGACACCTCCATTCTCAGCCTCCAGGTCCCATTAGCCTCCCTACGCGGCCTCCAGCATTCCCACATTGCTCTCACTTCCACTCTTGGGTTTTCCTGTTTGCCCTGAGATTACTACACAAATATGAGCCTTGTCAACATGAGGCTGTTGATCTGGATCCTGGAGAACTAAGAAATTAATCCCTTCGCACTTGCTGTGGGCCACGGAGCATGACTCCCACAGCCCTTATCTGAATGCAGAAACTAGTCAGACAGAATCCAACTGATTCGTCCAAAGC
Organism: Oreotragus oreotragus; assembly: GCA_006410675.1. Lineage (NCBI taxonomy): Eukaryota > Metazoa > Chordata > Mammalia > Artiodactyla > Bovidae > Oreotragus > Oreotragus oreotragus. Next base: position 295,348 of record SJYX01021133.1, read on the forward strand.
CAGAGGTGGTGACTGAAACCATCTGGGAACATGGATGTCTGACCCTTGATCCAGTCTGTGGACTCACGTGTGCCTCCACCCTCATGGGTTCCCTCTCCAGGGCTCCAGAAAGCAGTGGCCACACAAACCTCTGAAGCCCACTAAACAAGAATAATGCTACGACTTTTCAATACAGTGCTGGCTTACACTAAGGCAAGCCACCACAGCAAATGCATTTAACTAGGCAACCCCCTTAACGTGCAACAATGGCACGAGGACACAAGCTGACCCCAGACCTGCAGCGATGGCTCCTATCAGGGGCTGGATGGTGAGGACAAAGGGGTAGTTCCAAGCTCCGATAATCAGCACGACCCCCAGGGGCTCTGGCTGGATGTAGGCCTCGTCCAGCATGGTGAGCAGGTTCCTCTGAGCTGGTTTAGCAGCAGCCCATTCCGGAAGCTTCTCCAGCATGAGATCAATTTCTCCAAGCACAGGAATGACTTCTTGACCGTATGCGTTGAATTCGCTCTGTCACAAGAGGATACAGTTAACTTTCATGGGTATGACATACTCAGGCAAGGGAATCCCCTGGTGGTCCAATGGTTAGGACTCTGCTCTTCCACTGCAGAGGGCATGGGTTCGATCCCTGGCCCAGGAACTAAGATCCCACAAACCATACAGCAATGTACAAAGAAACCAAAGTGCTGGGCTAGGCACACCTGTCAGAGGGGCTGGTTTGCTGTGTAGATTTCTCTGCGCCCTTCAAGCCCACAGTGCACACCTGGTAAGTCACTTCAGTTGTCTCCGACTCTGCAGTTGTCCAGGTGCCTCTGTCCATGGGATTCTCCAGGCAAGAACACTGGAGTGGGGTGCCATGCCCTGCTCCAGGGGAANAGTTCCATCTGGTCCCACCCTTTTCTTTGAACTCCAATAGGCATGTTCAACTCTATCCCTTTCATACTGGCATTCATAATAGGCAGGTTAAAGGTGACCGTGGATAAAATTGCTGGTTTATTTTAATCCACCAAATACACTGCAGAGCTCCTCCAGTGTCCCCAGTCTCAGTAAAAGGTACCATCCTTTATCCTTTTTATTCAGGCCAAACTCCTTAGATTATCTTGATTCTTTGGCCTAGCTTGTTGATCCGAGCACTTCTGCCCTAGTTTAAGCCATGATAATTCTTACCTGCACCTTATGGAACCTCCCACTGGGTTCCCTGCTTCTGCTGCCGCCTTTGGAAATTGTCATTTTTTGTCCTCTACTTGCCCTTTTGTAACCTGCCCCACAGACTCCCAGCATGTCGGAACTGTACTTTGCCAGGTTCCCACGGCTGCTGGCTTCCAGTGGGTTCTGCCTCTGGAGGCACGAGCAAGAGAGAGCAGGGTGAGGAGGAAGGCAGCTTTCTGCTTCTGGGTTCTGCAGTGTGGTGGTTGCCAGCCATTCCTGTAGTGGAAGTGGAGCAAGGATGGTTCCTCCCTTGGCCAAGGGGGCTGTGTCTAGTAGACGCAGGGAGACAGTGACAGCCTGTCCGGGTAGCACAGGTGCTGGTGCAGCCCCCCGGGTTCCTTCCAGCCAGGGGTATTCTAAGCAGCTTCCCATCTGTCCTGTAGTCTTACTGTTCAGATTCCCTCCGCCTGCCGTAGGCTGAGTGGTTTCTCTTCAGCTCTGAATTCTGACTTTGCTGCAGCCTTTCTCTACCCAGCTGTCGGTCATCAAGACCCTTGATCCTATTCCCTGCTCAAAGCTTTCCATCGGCTTCCTGTGACATTTAGAGTAAAATCCAAAACCCATACCGTGTTCAGCAGCCCCGTGTGTCCTGCCTGCAGCCTCCTCTCCAGCCTTGTTCCAAGTGATCCTCCCACTGAGTGGAGTGCTTGCCTCATTGCTCACAGAATGGGAAGCACATCCCCACTCAGGGGCTTTGCTCCTGGCTCTATCCTCAGCCTGGAGTGCTCAGCTCACCTAACTCCATCTCTGGTTAAACGTTACATCCTTAAAGAAAACTTCTCTTAAAAAAGAAAAGAAAAAAAAAAAAGCTGTAGTCTCCAGTGTCTAAGCCAACTCCAACCCTGAGGGTTGCCTGTGCCTGGCAGCCTTACAGTCTCAGGTCAGTGAAGGATCCTCCTGCTGTCCCAGGGGAGGGCATTCCCAGGAGACCATCCCAAAGGAGACGGAGGAAAGCCAAGAAGCATTTAAAACGCTAAATCTGTTTTCTTTATTTTTGGAGAATAATCGCTTTAGAATGTTGTGTTAGTTTCTGCTGTACAACAAAGTGAGTATACACAGTGAAAATCCTCTTTGGATTTTTTTCCGTCAGCAAAGACAGTTCCATTCAGTCACTCAGTCGTGTCTACTCTTTGTGACCCCATGGACTGCAGCATGCCAGGCTTCCCTGTCCTTCAGCATTTCCTGGAGCTTACTCAGATTCATGTCCTTTGAGTCAGTGATGCCACCCAAGCATCTCATCCACTGTCATCCCCTTCTCCTCCTGCCTTCAGTCTTTCCCAGCATCAGGGTCTTTTCCAAAGAATCAGTTCTTTGCATCATGTGGCCAAAGGATAGGAGCTTCAGCGTCAGTCCTTCCAATGAATATTCAGGACTGATTTCCTTTAGGATTGACTGATTGGCTCTCCTTGCAGTCTAAGGGACTCTCAAGAGTCTTCTTCAACACCACAGTTCACAAGCATCAATCCTTTTGTGCTCAGCTTTCTTTATAGTCTAACTCTCACATCATACGTGACTACTGTAAAAAAAAAAACCCATAGCTTTGACTAGACAGACCTTTGTTGGCAAAGTAATGTTTCTGCTTTTTAATATGCTGTCTAGGTTGGTCAAAGCTTTTCTTCTAAGCAGCAAGCGTCTTTTAATTTCATGGCTACAGTCACCATCTGCAGTGATATTGGAGTCCAAGAAAATAAAGTCTGTCCCTGTTTCCATTGTTTTCCCATCTCTGCCATGAAGTGATGGGACGAGATGGCATGATCTTTGTTATTTTTTGAATGTTGAGTTTTAAGCCAGGTTTTTCACTCTTCTCTTTCACTTTCATCAAGAGGCTCTTTAGTTCCTCCTCACTTTTTGCCATAAGGGTGGTGGTGTCATCTGCATATCTAAGGTTGTTGATATTTCTCCCAGCAGTCTTGATTCCAGTTTGTCCTTCATCCAGCCTGGCATTTCGCGTGATGTACTCTGCATACAAGTTAAATAAAGTTGACAATAAACAGCCTTGACAGGAGAAGGCAATGGCATCCCACTCCAGTACTTTTGCCTGGAAAATCCCATGGATGGAGGAGCCTGGTGGGCTGCCGTCCATGGGGTCGCTAAGAGTCAGACACGACTAAGCGACTTCACTTTCACTTTTCACTTTCATGCATTGGAGAAGGAAATGGCAACCCACTCCAGTGTTCTTGCCTGGAGAATCCCAGGGACGGGGGAGCCTGGTGGGCTGCTGTCTCTGGGGTCGCACAGAGCCGGACACGACTGAGGCGACTTAGCAGCAGCAGCTGCAGCAGCCTTGACATACTCCTTTTGCAGTTGGGAACCAGTCTGTGTTTCCATGTCCAGTTCTAACTGTTGCTTCTTGATCTGAATACAGATTTCTTAGGAGACAGGTAAGGTGGCCTAGTATTCCCATCTCTTGAAGAATTTTCCACAGTTTGTTGTGAACCACGTAGTTAAAGGCTTTGGCGTAGTCAGTAAGGCAGACGTAGATGTTTTCCTGGAACTCTTGCCTTTTCTACTATCCAGCGGATGTTGGAATTTGATCTTTGGTCCCTCTGCCTTTTCTAAATCCAGCTTGAACATCTGCAGGTTCTCAGTCCACGTACTGCTGAAGCCTCACTTGGAAAATTTTGAGCATTACTTTGCTAGCATTTGAGATATGGAATTGTGCGGTAGTTTGATCGTTCTTTGGTGTTGCCAGCAAAGACAAGTGCTAACATAGGCCTTTAGTGGCAGCACAGCGATGTCAGACAAACTTTCAAAGTGTGGGCAAACCTGATTCTAGAACTGGGGCAGTGTTTACATTGGCTCAGCGTTCACCACAGATCATCCTTTTTGATCTGACATGGGTAGACATTTTAAACTTTGAGCCAATATAAATGTTACATAAGGGACTAACCTGGCCTATGAGTCTCACCACAGTTTTTTAAACATAAACAATGAGCAGAATACCAACGTGAAAATAGAACAGCAACCAGTGTCAGCTAAGGTAGGTTAACCCCTGAGTAGCCAAGGGCTGTTTCTCCTGCTGAGGGTTAGACCTTAGGCTCTTAAGAAGAATCTGTTGTGATTCTAATATTAGGCAGCATCACTGAGGTTTGACTCCTTGCCCACTCTTGAACTTTTTTTTTTTTTTTAATTAACTAAGGGGTCTGTTGCCCCTGTCCCTTTAGGAGAGCCCTCCCTGCCAGCTCCTGAGGAGGTCTTGCATATTGCCTTACGTATTTTCTTGTATTAAGGATTACATTTTTATTGGATATGACATAAATACAAGAGTTCATGAATGATAAACACAGTGAATTATGACAAATTTAACCTACCTATTTAACTGCCACCTGGAATGTTACCAGCACCCCTTTATGTCCATATCTGGTCCCTGGTACAGAATTTTCAGGTGAAAGCAAATATGCGTGTCGCTGTATAGTCAACTTTCCAGTGTGTTCTTGTCTGTTGATAGTCCACGTGCATGTGTGTGACAGTCTGCTAGCTCCACAGCCTCATCGGCACTTGACAGTGTCACCTAAAGGAAGTTAACTATTCTGATGGCTGTTTCTCAGCGTGACTTATTTTTTAATTTAATTGGCTGTGCCAGGTGTCAGTTGCAGCACACAGCATCTTCATCGTGGCACGTGGAATCTTTCGTTATGGCATGTGGGATCTAGTTCCCTGACCAGGGATAGAACCTGGGCCCCCTGCATCGGGAGCTCAGTCTTAGCCACTGCCAGACTACAAGTGGGGGCAGCTTATAAAGGCAAAAAGCAGAAAGTTGCTTAAGCTGTTTGTCACGAGTTAGGTTTGGTGCTGGCGAAAAATAAGGGTGCTGGTTAAGTAGGGATTGGTTGGGGTTCAAATGGTTGCCTAGTTACAAGGGGGGACCTTGAGACCTTAAGGCTGCAGCTGGCAGAGATTGTTTTGAGAACAGCTGTTGGTGTCCTTGAGCTTGATACAGTGCAGAAAATTCACGTTATCGGTAATGCAGAATTGTGTCTGAAACCACATCCACAAAGGCCATCAGCTCCACGCCTGAACCATGGGTACTCCTTCTTGACTTATAAATGATCTTAAACATGCCATCAAGACATACATCAGTGTACTCATAAAGAAGCGTCTTCTAAAAAATCATGTTCAGAAAGTATCCATGGAGCCTGCTTTACTGAATGTTCCAACGAGAATGGTTGAGGATTTTCCCAGATGACTCTTCTGTGCCCATGGAGATGGTCCTGTGATTGTTCTCGTTGGATCTACTCTGATGATAAATGGCATTACTTGGTTTCCTCATATAGAACAGTCTTGGCTGTTACGTGCTACTTTCCTTGGGAGCTGCCAGACTCTGCTAATATTTTATGTAAGAAATTTGCAGTGACAGTTATAAGGAAGATTGGTCTGTAGCTGTATTTTGTGTGTAATCTTTCTAAGCATTGACATTAATAGCATTAATGTTATACTGATAACATGAAGAGAATCGAAATTATTTCCTTTTTGAAAGCCCTGAAACAGTTTACAAGGTGTAGGTGTGATCTGTATTATAAAGGTTTGGTGGAATTCTGGTCATGCCTGGTGCTTGGGAAGAGTTTATTGTTAGAGCTTTCACAGTTTCTTTCTGAAATCAGTGTGTTTAGACTTTCTTTTTTGGGGTCAGTTTGGCAAATTATATTTTCTGAAATTTATTATATCAAGATCCTAAATGTATAGAATTGTGCAAAACAGTCTGTCACATGCTTTGGGGTAAGTTGTTCTCTGTGTGTTCTGCCTACGTGCCCATCCCTGCAGTCGCTGTGGATTTCCTCAGTAACAGTGAGCTGTATTTTCTGCAGAAATAGTCTGATTTGCTCACTGGCCACATTCTGTGTCAGCCAGTCTATTTTTACCATGTGAACAGTGTTGAACCTGACCCCAAGGCTCTGTGAAAGTTTAATCTGCAGCTCTTGTAGAACCTTCTGTGTCCACACAAACAGAGGGGCTTAGCTTCTTACCCTGACTTTTTGGAAATGTCATTTGACAGTTAATGAGTAACTGTCCTCAGTGTTGTATCTGTTTTGATGAGTGGTTGATGCTGGGGCCTGTGGGCTGTTTGATCAGCGTGAAGCAGGACTTTGTCATTCTCTCCTTGGGACACAGAACTGCCAGATACTTTGGTCTCATCTCCACCAGGCACTGTCTTCGACACCGTGGGAGATACCATCTCACCAACCCCAAGAGCCTCTGCCTGTACTCAGCTTTACTTTAAAAAGGCAAAAAACATAAATCCTCTCCTCTGTTAGACTCCAAGCTCCTTTAGAGTAAAAGCATGTCAGATTTTTCCTCTTTGCATCACAAAAGTGTTTCTTGCTATTGTCCTTATTTAGCAGGCACTCAGATTTGCTAAATATGTTACAACCACCATTAAAGCTATAATTAACAATATGGATATTTTGTGACAATACATAAAAATATAACAGTGAAAATTAAAATTATCTATAGATCATTCCTTAAATGTAAAGCATGAGGCATTTCAATATATTTTATCCCAGCATTCAAAGATTATTTTTATCCCAGTATTTTTTCTCTATTTACAAATGTGTTGTTCTTTAGTCACTCAGTTGAAGTACTGATGATGTAATTTCCCCTGACCACGTGTTAAATACATGCTTTTTAGTAATTCTCTATTATTTCTTGGTATCATTTATTTTAGTTCAGTTCGGTCACTCAGTCGTATCTGACTCTTTGCGACCCCATGGATCGTTTATTTAATGCTTCCCTAATAATGGACATTTAAATTGCTCTTTTTTGAAATTTTTAAAGTAAACTATAGTTGATTTAGTGTTATGTTTTGCTGTACAGTTATGCACATATATATTGAGTTGGCCAGAAAGTTCATTCAGGTTTTTCCACAACATCTTAGAGGAAAACCCAAACTAACTTTCGGTTAGCCCAATACGTTCTTTTTAGTGTACTCTTCCATTATGGTTTCTCCCAGGATATTGAATACAGATCCCCATGCTATGCAGTAGGACCTTGTTGTTTATCCGTCCTGTACGTAATAGTTTACCTCTGCTAATCCCAAGCTCCCAGTCTGTCCTTCCCTCACCTGCCTTGTCAACTGCTGATATATTCGCTACATCTGTGCTTCTTATTCACAGATAAGTTCATGTCATATTTTAGATTCCACACACAAGTGATATCATTTGCCCTTTGCCTTTCTCTTTCTGGCTTACTTCACTTAGTGTGTTCATCTTTAGCTGCATCCATGTTGCTGCTCATGGCATTATTTCGTTCTTTTTAAAGGCTGAGTCATATTCCATTGTATATGTGTACCACACCTTCTTTATCCGTTCCTCTGTTGATGGGCCTTTAGGTTGCTTCAGTAGCTTGGCTGTTGTGAATAGTGCTGCTAGGGACATGGGGTGCATGTGTCTTTTTGAATTAGAATTTTGCCCCGGAATGGGATTGCTGGATCATAAGGCAACTCTAGTTTTGTGAAGAATCTCCTTAGATTCTTCTGCAGTGGCTGCACTAATTTATATGCCCACTAACAGTATTGGAGGGTTCCCTTCTCTCCACACCCTCTCCAGCATTTGTTATTTGTAGACGTTTTAATGATGGCCATCCTGATCGGTGTAAGGTGGTACCTCAGTGTCATTTCGATTTGCTTTTCTCTAATAATTAGTGATGTTGTAAGTTGCCCCTCTCTTAAATAGCGTTGTGATGAGCATCCAAGGTATATGAATTACTAATGACATTTCTGAATCTCTCCTTAGGATGTACTCCTAGGAATAGACTTAGTCCATCGAAGGGTATAAATTATCTGTCCATCTGCTTCTGAACTCAAGAGGTTATTCCAGTGAAATGGCCAGGGGTCCAGGGATGCCCAGCCTCAGGGGACCCCTGGCTAGTGTGGGGCCTGGACATGTAGTGAATGAACTAGCAGGCTAATCCCCAGTTTATACCACGTCCCAGCTCAGATCTCGTCCCAGCTTTGTAGTGCAGTTACTGATACAGATTTTATTAATATATCATCTTTGATTATAGCAATATTTAAGTGGCTCAGTTTCTCCTCACAAGGAGATAGGCATTGTTTGTATTGTTCCTCAGCAACCTCTTGCACACACAGAAGTTAGACAGTTTTCACCCTGGGTTTTAGAAGCATCAGGTCTCTCACATGTACATGCACATACCTGTCTAAAGCCTTCCACTGGGTCCCGCTCGACTTGGAATCAAACCTGGACCTCTGGGGCCTGGAGTGCTTGGCTTTCCTGACGTTCTCATCTCCTCCCCGCCCTTGCCACCCTCGCCTCTCTGCACCTGGGATGTGCAGGCTGGGGCCCTCTGGGCCTGGACATGCTCGCCCCTCTGCCTGGAGCCAGTACAGCTGGCCCCACACCCTTGGTCTCCCCTCAGAGCCCCCCAACCATCTTCTCGACTCTGGGCTGCAGGTCACTGTTCCGTGCTCTGCCCAGGTCCTTGCAGGCTCTTCTCACTCATAATATTGTCCTGTTCCCTTGTTTAGTGCTTATCTGCCCTCAACGTGGGTACAGGTCTTCAAACACCACCTGACATAAACAAAGCCAGGAAATACTCGTTAAATCCACACGTAAAGCAGCCAACAGTTTTGGGGGTGTTTATTGATGGGTTGATTGCCAATGTTGGTGGTAAGCTTGAGTCAGATCCTGGTCCATAATTATCTAAAACTTTAGGGAAGTTATATTAACTGCAGTTTCCATCGTGGATACAGTGGTTACAGAAAGATGTTGATGGTGGTAGGAACAGAAGTGCAGAACACCTAAATGGGCTGCTCGCTGCCCACCCGCAGGTCTCTGGTCCGGGCTGATGGTCTTCCAAACCCTTTTCTACCCGGTGTACGTCTGGAGGATCAACTGGAATTGTGCAGCAGAGCAGGTTCCAGCGCGGAGGCCTCTGGAGGAGGGGAGTGTGCGTGTGCGTGTGTGCTGTGATTCCAGGGCAGGCGAGGACTCTTCCAGGGTGAGGATGGTAAGAAGCCCACGGGCAGCAGGATGCACTGTGACTCGTGAAGAGGCATTGGACGTGAGAGTGAGGGCCAAAGGAAACCTGTGTCCTCAATACGGAGCTAATTTCTCCTCTGCTAAGCAGGCACAGCCAGAGAGTTAGCTTAGAAACTGTGTGAGGTCGTCTTAGGAGAACAGTGGTGCTTCCCGTTTTTCCTAATCTGTTGTCTAGTTCTAGTGTCTCAAGGATCTTTGGTCCATAGTTTCCTGAGAAGCAGATGCCAAGTGTCTGTGGTCAGGGAGGTCCATAGGGGCAGAGCCTGTCCTATGGGTGGAGGACCGGGATCTTGAGACTCGGGGCGTCTCTGGGTTGAAGGGTGAGCCCTGTCAACTGTGTCAGGCTCAGGGTGAGATGGTGAGGTCGGCCGAGGGGAGATGTCATGCATACAGGGACGTGAGGAGTAGCCAAAGGGCGCAGACCACCTCTGTCCACGCCCTGCCCGCCTCAAAGCTCCAGGGCCCTCATGACTGCTCGTGGGGACAGGTCACGTGCTCCCTCCCTTCAGTGTGGTCCATAGAGACAGGATCTTAAGTCGGACCATAACTACCCCTTAGGTGACTGCACCATTTATCTTCAGACTTTAATCCTTTTATCTGGACTTAGGAACAGTAAAGGGCGCAGTGCAAAAAATATGTTAAGTTTGCAAATATGACAGGTAATTTTCCATTATGAAATCACTTTAAGCTGTTGATGTACTTTTAACAAATTTTAATAAGAGTTTTCAAAGACTGTAACTAAAATAGAAGACTCGTGACCAGGCTACAAACTGGAAATGATAATCTTATATACCATTTTATGAAGCATGTTAACTAACCTTGTCATGGTTTTCTGTCAGCTGTGGATGGATGAATATTAGGTAATGTTTTCTAAGTTATTTGAAAGGTCTATAGTGTGGAGGAGCTGGAAGGCTTTGAGCAAATACTGAAAATGTATTTGCTCCACTCTTGACAAAGGTTGGAAGCTGGAACGAGCATAACAAAGGGTTGTGAGCGTTCACCGAGTGCCCGAGGCTGGGAACGGATAATGAAGGGTTCGAAGGCTTCCTTCTGACCACCTGTTTCTGAGAGCAAGGACTGTTGTTTCATGATAAGACTCCCTTTAGAGTTTCGCCAAAGCTGTTATGGCTTGGGCGGTGGGAACTGTATTTTATGCTTGAATGCTTTAATGTTTATCTGGAATGGCTACGTGCAAGTCTGCCTTATGCTCTATTCCCTGAGAATTATAAAACTATGCAGTTAGATAATTAACTTTGTCAGTCCACTAGAGGCTGTCCCTGAGTGTCCTTTTCAGAGTGCGGTTCTCCGAGCCTTACACTATAGTATCCTATTGGTGATCAAGAAAGGAGCTACAGTTTTAAGTAAAAATTTCTCCAGGATGATACTCCATCATGGGTTGTAAATGTATAAATCTGATCATCCCTTTCATGGGTGCTCTTACCCTCTTATATTGAATATTCCATGGCACTAGGTCATTTTCCTATGAAATATTCATTGCTGATCTAGTTTTGTGTATATTGGCTATTTCCCTGTCAGTGGATTTAATCTTACTGTTGAGTGTATTTGAAGGGCCTTTTCAAGCTCGAATGCCATACCAGCTCTTCTGTTTCTCACTTTCTCTGATGGGAAAATACACACAGCATGAAAACAGTCCTCATCGCCATTTTTCACTTGCAGTTCAGTGGATTAAGTGTGTTCATAGTGTGCCACACCCACTGTCTACCCCCACCACATGGTCTACACGCACGTCTGAGCTCTGTCCCCCTCAAACATTCTCTCATTCCCCCTCCTTCCGGCCCTGGGAGTCTACTTTCCCTGCTTATGGTTTTTACTGCTCCAAGCACCTCATACAAGTGCAGTCATACAGTATCTGTGTTTTTGTGACCAGGTTATTTTACTTAGTGTAATATCCTCAAGGTTCATCCAGGTAGCATGTGTCAGGATGTCCTTCCTTTTTTAATGCTGAATAATATTCCACTATAAATATGTGCCGCATCTTGCTTTTCTATTCATCTTTTGGTGGAAACTTGGGCGGCTTTCAGATTTTCGCTGTTTTGAATAATGCTGCTGTGAACATGAGTTCTACAGATACACAGTCCATGCTTTTAATTCTTTTCAGTACATGCCCAGAAATGGAACTGGTAGGTCATCTGATAATCTGTTTTTAATTTTTTGAGGAACCACTATACTATTTCCCATAATGGGTGTACCATTTTACATTCTAACCAGCCTTGCACAGGAGACCAGTTTTTCCACATCCTCGTCAGCACTTGTTATTGTCTGGGTTTTGTTTTGTTTAATTGTAGCCTACCTAATTAATGGGTGTGAGGTAATTTCTCAATGTAGTTTTGATTTGCATTTTAATGGTCAGTTGTGTTTAGTATCTTTTCAAGTACTTGACCATTTGTGTGTATTCCTTGGAGATGTGTCTATTGAAGTCCTGTTTTCAATTTTTTTAAACAATGGTCTTTGGTTTTGTTTTTAGTATTTATTTATTTGCACTGGGTCTTAGTTGCAGCATGTGGTCTCTGGTTCCCTGACCAGGGATTGAACCCTGGCCCCCTGCACTGAGAGCTTTCATCTTAGCCACTGGACCACCAGGGAAGTCCCCCTTATACATTTTTTAGTCAGGTGGTTGTTGTTGTTAAGTTTTTGGAGTTCTTTATATAGTCTGGGCATTAATTAGTCCCTTATCAGAAAAATGATTTAGAAATATTTTCTTTCATTCTGTGAGTTGCCTTTTTACTCTTGGATATTATCTTTTAATAAACATTTTTAATTTTATTGAAGTCTAATTTATCTATTTTTTTCTTTTATTACTTGTGCCTTTGGTGTCACATCCAAAAAGTAATTCCCAAATCCAGTGCTGTGGAGATTTTGCGTAATGTTTTCTTCTAAGAAGTTTATACTTTTATGTCTTACATTTAGGCTTGATCTACTTGGAGTTAATTTTTGTATGTGGTGTTAGGTAAGGATCCAGATTCATTCTTTGGCATGCAAATATCCAGTTTTTTTCCAGAAACATTTGTTAAAAAGATGGTCCTTTCCCCACTGAGTAATCTTGGATCCTTATCAAAAATCATTTGATCACATATGCAAGGGTTTATTTATTCAGGGGCCTTCTGTTATATTCCATTTGTCTATATTTCTGTCTTTACATCAGTACCAAGCTGTTATAATTAGCTTTGCAGTAGGTTTTAAAATCATAAAGTATGATTTTTCTAGGTTTGTTTTTTCTTTTCCACGGTTTTGGCTGTACCAGGCCCATTGAGATTCTATGTGAATTGTAAGATGGATTTTTCTATTTCTGCAAATAATGTCATTGAGATTTTTATAAGGATTGGCATTGAGTCTGTGGGTTGTTTTAGGTAGTTTTGCCATCTTAACAGTAAAAAGGCATCCAGTCCTTGAACATGAGATGTAATTCCATTTATTTATGTCTTTAATTTTTCTCTGCAGTATTTTGAAGTTTCTACTGTACTAGTTTTTTACCTCCTTGGCTAAATAAGTTAATTTCTAAATATTTATTCCTTTTGATGCTATTATAAATGGGATTGTTTCATAATTTCCTTTTCAGATTGTTCGATGTTACTGTATAGAAGAGAAATACAGCTTTTTGGTGTGTAGACATTCTGTCCTGCTACAGTACTGAATTCCTTTATTAGCTCTAACAGTTTCTTTGTGGAATTGTTAGGGTCTACTATACATAAGATATATTGTCTTTGAATAGAAGAGATAATTCTTCATGTCCAATTTTATACCTTTTCTTTTTCTTTTTCTTCCCTAACTGCTCTGGCTAGAACTCCCAGTACTATGTTAAACAGAAGTGGTTAAACTGAACTTCCTTGCCTTGCTCCTGAACTTAGAGGAAAAGCCTTCGGTCCTTCACCATTGAGTATTATGTTAGCTGTAGGTTTCTCATATATGGGCTCTTATCACATGATGTACTTTCCTTCTGTTTTTATTTTGATAAGTGTTTTTGTCATGAAAGGGTGTTGCATTTTGTCAGATGCTTTTTTTGCATTAGTTGAGATGATCATGAGGTTTTTTTCCCCTTTATTTGTAATGTTGTCAATGTCAATTACATTGACCTGTTTTTCCTGTGTTGAACCATCCTTGCACTTCAGTAAATCCCACTTGGTCATAGTGTATAAACTTTGTGTATGCTGCTGAGCGGAGAAGGCAACGGCACACCACACCACTCCAGTACTCTTGCCTGGAAAATCCCATGGACAGAGGACCCTGGTGGGCTGCAGTCTGTGGGGTTTACATTGACCTGTTTTTCCTGTGTTGAACCATCCTTGCACTTCAGTAAATCCCACTTGGTCATAGTGTATAAACTTTGTGTATGCTGCTGAGCGGAGAAGGCAACGGCACACCACACCACTCCAGTACTCTTGCCTGGAAAATCCCATGGACAGAGGACCCTGGTGGGCTGCAGTCTGTGGGGTCGCTAAGAGTCGGACACGACTGAGCGACTTCACTTTCCCTTTTCACTTTCACGCATTGGAGAAGGAAATGGCAACCCACTCCAGTATTCTCGCCTGGAGAATCCCAGGGACGGGGGAGCCTGGTGGGCTGCCAGCTATGGGGTCGCACAGAGTCGGACACGACTGAAGCAACTTAGCAGCAGCAGCAGCAGCGGCGGCATTTTGGTGGGGATTTTATCATCATTGTTCACAGGGGATATCAGTCTGTAGTTTTGTTTGCTCCCAGTGTCTTTGTCTAGCTTTGGTGTCAGGTTCATGCTGGTTCCATAGAATGAATTAGGAAGTCCTCCTTCCTCAATTTTTGGGAGAAGTTTGTAAAGATTTGTTCCTCTTTAAGTATGTGCTATATTGAGTTGCTGCACAAAAAGTTTTTGATGAAATCTATTTTTGTTACTGCTGGGCTTTTGATGTTATTTGAGAACCCATTCCCAAACTGTGAAAAAAAAATAAGTGGTGTTCAAATATAAAAATGCTATGGAAGGACTAATAATAAAAAACTAAATAGAAGACTTGAGTTTTCAGCCCAGGAGTTATCATACCTGTAGGGGGAGGCAGAATTTTACCTTTCCCCTCTTAGGATTTTTCAGCTGGACCTAATACATGTTCACAGGTGAAAACATACAAACTTAATGTAAGTTCTGTGTGACATCAGAGCCCTCATAAGGAAATGAAGATGCAAAAATGTGGCAAAATCTACAGGCTTTTCTACTAGTTTGAACAAAGAGGCAGTTATAGAAAAAGTAAGCTCTGTGGAGAGGCTGAAGGAAGATGAGAGTTATTTTAACCAGGTCTGTGTAGATTCACTTAGCTTTGACTCCTTTTCTGGAACAGGGATGGCATCTTTCACATGAATTTTTATGTCCTCTTTTCAAAAAGAGGAGCAGAGATTAAACTGCTCTTCAGTGCCTTTCTGACAAAAACATCTGCTATATTTTCAAGTACCTTTAGTTCAGAATGATTCCTATGCCAAAGTCACATATCCAGGGGTGGCATGTTCGGCCACCCTTCATTCCCCTTCAGCCCACTTGGAAACTCCCCCAGCAGGTTTCACAGTCCTGAGCTGAGTTGGTGGGTTGTTTCACAGCTTGCTGAACTAGTCTCCTAGTCTTGAGAACTAAGCCAGTGCAGTTAAACTCTTGTGTCTGTTTCAGGAGGCAGTGGTGCAGGTGGGAGTCCCTGTCCTAAGTTGAGCAATCAGACGTTTATGAAAGGAGTGTCTGTGGAAACAAAAGAAAAAGATTCAGAGTTGGAAACCTAGTTTCTGAGTTCAGAGGGGATTCAGTCAAGATTTCTGAATTTGAACTTGAAGCAGCTTCAGATGGTGGAGTGAGGATGGCAGTTGTCATTTGGCTAATTTCCTGGTTTGCAGTTTGAATAGCTCTGTTTGTGAAATTGAGTATCCCATGAATTTCTTTAGCAGGCTGGAGAAGAGCAGGTGGGAAGGTTGTCCACATATGATCTGTTGTGGCAGTTCCTCTGAAATCGACACCATGTCATGCAGCTTTAGCTTATGGTACTTCCGGGAGAGGATAGTTCTCATTCTCAGTGATTCCAAGTTAAAATGGTGGGACAGAAATTGCTGTTGTTAGTTTGAGCAGTTGTAGCTAGATATTGGAGGAAACTAAAATAATCAGGATCCAGTCTAGTTTATAGGTAGGTAGCCTTGTTCATTTTCTTTGAAGTTTTGTTTTCTTAAAATAACCAGGGGGCTGTGTGGTTGTTTTCCAGCGAAATCTAATTTTCTCTCTGTATTTACCCTGTTTTTCTCAAATGTCATTATTAGACTAATTTGTTTATAAAATGTAAGTTTAGTCTTATCCTGACCTGATTGTTTATATAAATGCAGCAAGAATAGTGATTTTTCACTGGAATTATGACTGATTTACATAAAGTGAAAGTCACTTAGTCATGTCTGACTCTTTGTGACCCCATGGACTATACANACCCTGTTTTTCTCAAATGTCATTATTAGACTAATTTGTTTATAAAATGTAAGTTTAGTCTTATCCTGACCTGATTGTTTATATAAATGCAGCAAGAATAGTGATTTTTCACTGGAATTATGACTGATTTACATAAAGTGAAAGTCACTTAGTCATGTCTGACTCTTTGTGACCCCATGGACTATACAGTCCACAGAATTCTCCAGGCCAGAATACTGGAGTGGGTAGCCTTTCCCTTCTCCTGGGGATCTTCCCAATCCAGGGATCGAACCCAGGTCTCTGGCATTGCAGGTGGATTCTTTACCAACTGAGGCACAAGGGAAGCCCAAGGACATTGCCAAATTGATAACTGAACTTCATTAAAAATTAAGAACTTCTGCTCTGCAATAAAAACATTGTTAATAGAATGAAAAGATAAAATAGGGACTAGAGGGACTGCCCTGGCTGTCCAGTGGTTAAGACTCGGAGCTTGCAATGCAGGGAGTGTGGGTTTGATCCCTGGTCAGGGAACTAAGATCCCACATGCTTCACGTAGTGTGGCCAAAAAATAAATAAATAAATAAGGACTAGGAAAAAAAATCTTTGTAAAAACGTATCTGAAAGAGGACTGGTCTCCAAAGTGTACAGTAGAAAGAACAGTTTAGATTCACTAATAGGAAAATAACCCAGCTTAAAAGCTGGGCAAAAGATCTAAGTAGACCTTATCAAAGTATATCCAGATGGCAAAGAAGCATATGAAGAGATGCTCAACACCATGAGTCATCAGGAAACTGTGGATTAAAACAACGTGAGTTCCCACTACACACCTATTAGAATGGCCAAAATCTGGAATGCTAGCAACACCCAGTGTTAGCAAAGATGTGGGACAACAGGAATGTTCATACATTGTTGGTAGGAACCCCAAGTATGGAGCCACTTGGGGGGGTTTGACAGTTTCTTACACAGCTAAGCATAGGCTTGCTTCCTTGGTGGCTCAGACGGTAAAGAATCCGCCTGCAGTGAAGGAGACCTGGGTTCGATGCCTGGGTTGGGAAGATCCCCTGGAGGAGGACATGGCAACCCACTCCAGTATTCTTGCCTGGAGAATCCCACGGACAGAGGAGCCTGGTGGGCCACAATCCATGGGGTCGCAAAGGGTCGGACACGACTAGGTGACTAAGCACACACCCCCAAGTACAGGCTTACCATATTGTCCGGTGTTCGTGGTGCAGGTATTTACCCAAATGAGTTGAAGACTTACACCTGCCCAGAAAACTGGAACACACGTGTTAATGGCAGCTCTGTTCTTCTTCTTTTGGTTATTGCTTTTGGCCGCGTCGGGTCTTCGTTGCTGCGCAGGCTTTTCTGTAGTTGCGGAGTACAGGCTGCACAGTCTGGGCCCAGTGCTCGTGGCACACGGGCTTCCCACAGCATGTGGGATCTTCCCAGACCAGGGATCAAACCAGTGTCCTGGGTTGGAAGAAAGATTCTTAACCACTGGACCAGCAGGGAAGTCCAGCAGCTTTAACTGCCCAAACTTGGAAGTAGCCAAGAAAGAGGACCTTCAGTCAGTGACTAGATAAACAATCCCTTCCACATCCATACAGTGGAATTTTACTAGGTGGTAAAAAGAAGACATGGAGGAGCCTTAGTGCATATGACTAAGAGAGAGCAGCCTGTCTGAAAAGACTGCATAGTGTATGATTCCAGCTTTATGACAAGCTGGCGTTGGCAAAACTGTGGAAGGTTTATACAGATCACTGGCTGCCAGGATCTTGGGGGTGGGGAGAGGTTAGTTCCTGAAGCAGAAGGCGTTTTTTGGCAGTGAAGCCAACTCTGTGTGATACTGTCATGATAGGTTCATGAAATACATTTGTCAGAGGAACCCATGGCTGACTGGGTGATAGCGAGAGTCAACCCCAGTGTGAACTATGGACTTTGGTTAATAATAACGTAGCATGTTTATTCATCAGTTGCAACAAATTTATTAGTGCACAGTGTTAATAGAAATTGTGTGGGTGTGTAAGGAGCAGCATTTATGAGAACTCTGTACTTTCTGTGAAATTTTTCTCTAAACCCAAAACTGCTCTAAAAATTAAGTCAATTATTTTAAATGGACAAAGAGTCTATTATACAGTGGCGTGCCTCTAAAAATATCATAAAAATGGACAGTAAGGACTTAAGCTCATATATTACCCCTTAGACTCATACACATGAAAACACAGGCGATGCCACATGCACTTGGCGGGAGTGATAAAGAGCAGACGACCAGTGTCGGCATGGATTTGGAGAGACGTGCAGCCACCATGGAAAACAGTGTCACAGTTTCTCAGTGAGACCGAGTTACCACATGACACAGCAGTTGTACTTTGAGAACGTACCCGGGAGAACTGAAAACACATGTCCACACAGAAATGTAGACATGAATACTCCTAAAAGCACTATTCAGAGTAGCCGAAAACTGCTTATTTCTGTCAGATCACTAGGTGACCACTCAATGTCCATACACAATAGAGAGTACTGTTTTAACAACAATACAAAAAAAAAAGTTTTAAAAAGTAAACAACAGCAAAAACCCAGTAATCTTTATCAAACAGTGGGAGTAGAATAATGTATCTGACTCCAGAATTGCTGGACTGTAATAGTCAAAAGTCCCAATTTTCAATACAAAGTTAATAGGCATGTAAGAATCAAAAATGTATGCCCCCCTCACAGGAAGAAAAGACAGTGAGCTTCCCTGAGAAACACTTTATTACATTTTAGAATGTCGGTGTATGTATTTATTTGATTGCACCAGGACTTAGTGTGGCAGGATCTTCCAACTTCAGTGAACATGTGGGTTCTAGTTTCCTAATCAAGTCTTGAACCCAGGGGCCCCAGTGTTGGGAGCATGGAGTCTTAGCCACTGGACCACCAAGGAAGTCCCCTCTGAGAAGTACTTTACATTAACGGACTCAAATATGCACAGAGAGCTAAAGGAAACCAAGAGCCTGATGTCTCAACAAGTAGAGAATTCTAGCAAAGAAATGGGAAGAATAGGAACCAAGTAGAACTCCTAGGGGAGCTGACAGTAGCTAGGTGTCCACAACTCAGTTCTCCAGGTCTAATACCAGCTAACAGGAGTCAGCATCAGATGCCACCTGCTGGAGGGCAGTGTTCTCCACAGACTACTTCCTTCAGATGCCAGCCCACATGGGGGTCCCCAGGACACCCACACTTCCCTGCCCAGGAGACTAGAAATCCATTTCCTGCAGTCTCCTCCCTTCTGTACTTGGCTGGAATGCATCACAGAATGCACTGAAAATGCTACATTTATGACTGTAAATTTATAAAAGACACAACCCAGGAACTGCCAGATCGAGGACATACTTAAGGTCTGGGGGCCAGAGAGGATGCAGAATTTCCCGGCCATCTCCTCTCAGAATCTGGGCCTATCGCCCTCCCAGCATATCAAGTGCTCACCAACCAGGAAGCTCTCTTGGGTTTTATAGTCCAGAGTTTTACATGGAGCTTTAGATGGATATTATGATGGATTACACCATGAGCCACACAATCGACTGTGGTCTCTAGCCTCTCTCAGGGGGATCAGAGAGGTGAGGTTGAAATTTCCAGCCCTTTCCGTATGTGGTTGGTTTTTATAGTGACGGGCTCTTGTGCTGTAGCTCTCTACGGGCCCCTCCGTGTGTCCCCTCAGGGTACAAACACGCTTATCACTCAGGAAAGTCCAAGGGTTTTTAAAGTTCTGTGCCAGAAACTGGGGGCCAAAGTCCAGGATTACTCTCTTTATTCTATCAGAACAGGTCAGTTGAGATTATCCAGCATGAGGAGCAGAAAGGAAAAAAGGATTGAGGACAAATAAGCAGAGACTAGAAGACCTGTAAGACAGCATCAAGCAGAGCAACATATTCATAGCGGGAGATATGGAGAGTAACATGGAAACATACTACCATCTGTAAAATAGATAGCCAATGGGAATTTGCTGTATGACTCAGGGAACTCAAATCGGGGGCTTGGTAACAACCTAGAGGGGTGAGATGGGGAGGGAGGTAGAAGGGATGTTCAAGTGGGAAGGGATGGAGGTAAACCTATGGCTGATTCATGTTGGTATTTGGTGGAAACCAACACAATACTGTAAAGGAATTATCCATCGATTTAAAATAAAATTTAAAAAATCAATTAAAAAGAACTTGGAAAGCTTAGGAGATGCCTGGAAACCCATCCTTGAAATGACCTTTCCAAGGTTGTCGTTTTGAGATTAAGAACCACTAAGTAAAGGGAGAGGGTCTCTGAAAATATGTATATATATAAATTATATAACAAATATACCCACACCCCCATTAGTAGAATGAAGAGGTAAAAAGCCAAACAAGCATCTCTACTGATGCACAAAAGGAATTTGACAAAGTTCAATCTCTTTTAATGATAAAAAACATTCAACGTGGGCTTCCTTGGTGGCTCAGTGGTAAAGAACCCGCTGGGTTTGATCCCTGGTACGGAAGATCCCGCATGCTGTGGGGCAACTAAGGTCGTGCGCCGCAACTGCCAGGCCTGTGCTCCTCAACGAGAGAAGCCACCCCAGTGAGAAACCTGCACACCGCAGCTAGAGAAGCCCCCACTTGCCACTATTGGAGGAGACCCGTGCACAACCATAGATAAGTAAATAAATTTTAACAACAAACAAGGAGCAGAAGGAAACGTCTGGATATGGTTCCCACCCTCGGGAATTCCGCCTGCTTTGTTGTTGGTCAGTCTCTGTGACCCCATGGACTGCAGCCCGCCAGGCTCTGTCCTTGGGATTTCCCAGGCAAGAATCCTGGAGTGGGTTGCCATTTCCTTCTCCATGGGAGCTTCCCGACCCAGGGATCGAACCTGCGTCTCCTGCATTGGCAGGTGGATTCTTTACTGCTGAGCCACCAGGGAATGCATTTTGTATATTCAGTCTTTGAAATCTTAGAGCACATGTCTTGAGTTAACCAAATTTGCTGACATATTGAAGGCAGCACTTTAACAGCTTCATCTTTTAGGGTTTTAAATAGCTCAGCTGGAATTCCATCACGTCCACCAGTTTTGTTTGTAGGAATGCTTCCTAAGGCCCACTTGACTTTCCACTCCAGCGTGTCTGGCTCTTTGCTCTCCTATAGGACTAGTGATCACAGACCCCTGCCCAGGCTCTGAGGGTGTGGGTGGGCATTTTGCCCTTTCTTCCCTAGGGACACCAGACTTCAAACATTTGTCCATTAAAAAAAAAAAATTAAATAAAGAATGACCAAAATAGTCATTGCTAACATTGATTTCTGCTTTGTGGTAAATAAGCCTTTTGCTAAAGAGCTTTCTATGACTGTCTTATGTAATAGAGGCAGGGAATATGTTGTCCATATGTCACAGTTGGGCAAACTGAGGGCAGTGACGACCTTGTGTAAAGACGCAGAGTTAGATGGAGTCAGTATTCTGAATCTTACTCTGTGCAAGTTCCTAGTTCTGGATAAATCTTACTGTCTACTAAATGACTGTACTAGCTGAGATAGGTGGGTGAGAGGAAGCTAACACTTCAGGTAATTCTGCACAGGCTATGAAAATAGAATATCAATACTTCTAATTCTGGAACAGCTGCTAAGACGAATCGAGACAAAAATTTTCAGTAATTTTTCAAAAATCTATTTCTGGCTCTTATCAGGATCAGCAGTTTTCCCAAGAGCTTGCTTTAGCCCCAGTGGTGGGATTCGGTGTCTTCTGTGACAGTTGCATCAGTCAGGATTCAGGCAGAGCAAAGCAGCAGCAGATCATTTACCTTGGGGGGCTGGCTGGCACAGCTTGGCCACACAGCCCACGAGATGTGACTGCACTTGCCAGGGAGCCCCAAGTGTGCAGGGCAGCTGTCAGAGAAGGAGACAGAAGGCAGGCTGGGGAGGAACCAGAACACGTTTGACCCTGGGACAAAGAGCTGAGCACACAGGCCTGGCTGTGGAGTCAAGGCCCCAGAGGAGGAGCCAAGGAAAGGTGGGCAGCCGCCCCCTCCCGGGAGAGGAGGGCACAGCATCCACAAACATGTCTTCTCGCGAATTTAACTGGCGAGAAGCACTCGCCAGGCCTTATTGGAGTTTAGGTTTTCTGTGAGTGTGTTTGTCTTCGCTGTTTTGAATGTGATCTTTAACCAGTTTCTACTTGGTAATTGATGACGTAGAGGAAAGCTGCTGGTTTTTGAAAGCTGACCTTGTCTCTTAGGAGTTTTCTGAAACCTCTGATCTGCTCTAGTAATTTCTCAGCTTTTCTGTATTTTCTGGGTTGGCGATCTTGCCACCTGTAAACCATGGGGCTCTTTTCTCTTTCAACACGTGCACCTCACTTTTCTTGCCTGTCTGACTGCTCTGGGGAGGCTGGCAACTTTGGCTCCTGCTCCGTTCATGCTATTACTCGCTTAAATACTTTTTTCTTCCATTTGTTTCTTTTCCAAAGAACAACGGTATATATATTAGCGTTAATTTTTCTGCCTTTCATATTTTCTATGTACTACAATATATATAGCATAAAATGTCATTTTAGTGATTTTTAGTAGATTTCATTGGCATTAAGTACGTTCAAAATGTTGTCCGGTTATCACCACTACCCATCT
Organism: Oreotragus oreotragus; assembly: GCA_006410675.1. NCBI lineage: Eukaryota > Metazoa > Chordata > Mammalia > Artiodactyla > Bovidae > Oreotragus > Oreotragus oreotragus. Next base: position 317,567 of record SJYX01021133.1, read on the forward strand.
CCACATCTTTTTCATCCCAAACAGAAACCCTGTACCCATTAAATAACAACTCGCATTTCCCCCTCCCCCAGCGCTGGTAGCTTTTCTTGTACATCCTGTCTATGAATTTTCCTATTCCAGGAACCTCTTGAAAGTATAATCCTACAAATTTTGTCCTCTTGTACCTGGGTTGTTTCACTTAGCATAATGTTCTGAAGATCCATCCATGTTGTAGCAGGTGTCAGAATTTCATTCCTTTTTATAGCTAAATAATATTCCTTTGTATGAATATAAATCCATTTTTCTCTGATGGACACTTGGGTTATTTCAGTCACCAATGGTGAGTAATGCTGTGATGAACACAGATGTACAAGTATTTGTTTTTTAAGTTTCTGCTTTTAATTCTTCAGGGTACAATCTAGTGGAATTGCTGAATAATGTGGTATTTCTACATTTCAGTTTTTGAGGAACTGCCAGACTTTTCCACTGTAGCTGCACCACTTTACCTTCTTAGCAGCAGTGCGCCGGAGTTGCAGATATCTCCGCGTCCTCACCCACACTTACTTTGAAAACATTTATTTCTGATTATAGCCATGGTGACAGGGGTGAGGTGGTATCTCATTGCGGTGTTCGTGTGCATTTCCTAAATGTCTGCTCACGTTGGGCATCTGAAGGGTCTTCTTGGAGACGTGGGTCTCACCTGTGGGGTGAGATGTTGACTCCTGTCACCGTCAGACAGCTGCACTGAGCTGTGAATGCCCAGGCGGCTTCAGGTCCGCTGGCTTCCTGCGGCCGCTCGTCTGCTGCAGTGACGCTTCCATTTCAGGTATCATGCTGTTCGGCGCCAGGTTTCCTGCTTGGTTCCTGTGCTTTGTTGACATTTTCTCTCTTTGTTGAGACATCATGCCCCTCAGTCCCTTTACTTCTCTGGCCCTTGTCTGGGCACATTCGGGGGTAATTTCTGTTATCTTTTCTTCCTGGGATACGGCCATACATTCTCAAGTCTTTGCATGGATAATTTTGTATTGAAAACTGGGGCATTTTGAAAATTATAGTTTGCTCCTACAGTTTTTGGCTATTCTGAACGTTCACATAGAAGCTTCTGTGTGGACATGTGTGTCCAGTTCTCTGGGCACACCCAGGAGTGCAGTTGCTGAGTCATGTGGTGACTGTCTCACCTTCAGTGGTGGCTGCCCTGTTGAGGTTCCTCCCGCTAATGTCAGAGGGTCCAGTTTCTCCCTGTCTGTGGCAGTGCTCGTGTCTGTGTTTATTACAGCCGCCAAGCACACTCATACTCGTATCTCCTCGGGGTTTTCTTCTCCATTTGTCTAATGGCTGAAACGAGTGGAGAAGTAGACTGTACTTTAGAGCAGTTTGGGAAGGGTTTATGCTAATACAGCGACTCTTGGGGGTAGCTACCCTAGGTAGCTTTAGGAAGGTGGTTGGTCATCAGAAAGAGCCATCACCTCTGTACCTTCCCTATGCACTGCTTCCATGGGGCATATATTCCTAAGCCCTGTAAGCTGTTCCAGCCAACTGAGGGCGGGGGTCGCAGGGGGGGTGGTCACAGAAACCCCCTATTTATAGATGGTCTGTCAAAAGTACCGGTGGCCTGGACCTGCAGTGGCTTCTAAGTGGGGGCAGTCTTGTGGGCCTGAGCCCAACCCCATATAGTGTCGGGGTCGAGTGGAGTGAGTGGCTGCCCCACTGGCGCAGGTAGGTCTGGAGCGCCAGTTGCGGTGTGTGTGAGCTCTGCACGTTTGGCGCCAGAAGAGACATGAATCCTGCTGCTCTTGTTTAAGGACAAGGTGATGACTGCCAAGCTTCTTAAATGTGAGACTAGAAACACAGAAGCTCTTACTTACTTTTAAATTTCTTCTATAATATTCTATATTCCAACAGCACTTAAATCTTTTTCTGACAACATGGCAACGGATTTTTAGATATGACAGCAAAAGTGGAAGCAAGAAAAAAATGGGCTTCATCAAAATTAAAAACTTTTGTGCAAAGAGTAGACACTGTCAAGAAAGTGCAGAGGCAGCTGGCAGAATTGGGAGGTGGGGAGAATACTGCAAACCATAGGTCTGATGGGGGCCCAGCACCCAGAGGGTATGTCCCACAGCAGAAAGACAAGCTCACAGATGAATGGGCACGTGTCTCCAAACCTTCACAGAGCCGGGCAGTAACCCTACGAGAAGCTGAGGGATGTCATTAGTGACGTGCACTGAAACTGTAATAAAGTGTCAGTGAGACACTGCACACTATACAGGGCGGCATAATAATAAAGACCACTGATGCACTGGCTAATGTCGCTGAATTATACACTGGAAGGTTACTTTCCTGTAATGTGAATTTTACCTCAGAACTCTGTCCTGCTGGATCGTAGTCTGCAGTCTGCAGGTGACAGTATTGGGGTTCTCCTGCCTGCTCTTCTCTGGTGGGGTGAGGGGGGGCAGGTGTGTGGCCCCGGGGAGGACTGCTCTCCAGGTCATCGGTGGGCTTCATGCTGGGGAAGTGCCAGTGTCAGTTGTTTTTAAGATTTTCTGTTTGATTGGTTACATTCCCTATTAAAGGCTCTAAAAACCTCCAGCAGGCTCTGGGGCCATACCTGCCAGCACCTAGGAGCTGAGCAGCAGGACAGAACACGAGAGTCATCTTTTAATTAATACAAAAGTTTAACAAATTTCTTAAAAGGCAGTAAGCTACAAGTTACCACTTAGTCTGAGCATGTATTTTTAAATGTTTATTTTTTAAAAGCTTGCATAGCACTGCCCGAGACAGGACTTCATGCACACTCACACATGAGACTGGACACACAAGAGTGCCACACACACCCCGTGGCCAGCAGTTACTGCTGGACCCCCTGTCAAAAGTACGGGTGGCCTGGACCTGCAGTGGCTTCTAAGTGGGGGCAGTCTTGTGGGTCTGAGCCCAACCCCATATAGTGTCGGGGTCAAGTGAAGTGACTGGCTGCCCCACTGGCACAGGAAGGTCTGGAGCATCAGTTGTAGTGTGTGTGAGCCCTGCACGTTTGGCGCACGTTTGGAAGACAGACGGTATTAAATGTAAGGTGGGATAAAGAACAGCCAGCCAGGGACACCAAACATGCAGACTTAAAAACCACGATAAGAGTTAATGTTTGGGAGAAGAGTTCACTTAAAATTGTAACACTTTTCTTGATGTCCAGGACAATAATGTGAATCCTCAGAATAAGAACATGAAGCTGGCATCCTTTTCTTGTTCAGCTGGGACCGAAGCCACAGTCCAGGTGAAGAGCTCATCTCCCATGCTGCATGTGTGGCATATCGTTCTCACTGGTAGTTTGGGGCTGGGATGATTCCATTTCAGCCACTGTCAGTGAAGAGTCTTATTAAAATTCCCACTGCGAGGACAGCAACAGCCAAAACTGCAGCCGCCCCTCCCTAACACAATCAGCTGAGTCCCCATCAGGATGTCATGCCAGGGGCCGCCCTGATCAGCTGCGCAGTCTGGCTATCGGGTCAGATAAGGTCCAGCAGGATGGCCCCAGCCGGTGCTTCTTTCTCCAGGATGGACAGATCTGTTTGTACAGAACAGGGAGATGATATTTACTTACGTGGGAGTCTGAGTGAAGGCGTTCCTGGGTGTGACATGAGCCCACGTGGTCGTCGGTCACTGGCTGTTAACACACGGGCCACAGTAGCCACACCCCAATGGGGGCCTGGAGCCCATCTCCTGGTCAGAGGGCAGGACTGGCCACGTGGGCAGGCAGCAGGGGCTCCTGCACCAGCGACTGAGCTCCAGGTAGGAAAGACAGGAGTGGGAATACTAGAGGATGGAGCTGGATATGGCCTCTTTGTCCCCTCACATACTGGCCCAAACCTGTGTCAGAGGTAAATGAAGTACAGCCATGCTGGCCGGTTCCGTGGTCAGACTGCGGTTATGCTTCTGCGGGAGCTACGCTAGAAGTTTCTGCTCCGAGCATAGTCTTGCTCAGTCCCGACAGTGACAGTGAACACGACACTAGAGACCACTGTCGTCCTCCCCAGCACCACTGTAGGAACAGGACAAGAGGATCATCTCTCAGCCCTCAGGGAATGCCTGCACCCTAAGAGCAAAAGGTGGGGAAAGTGCCAAAGAACACCAAGAGCCTGCGGTGAGCTCAGAGCAGACGGGGATCCTGCCTGCTTATCTTTATGTCCTCTGGGTTCCAGCACTTTTTTTTTACTGCACCGCATGGCAGATGGGAATCTTAGTTCCCTGACTAGGGATCAAACTGGCACCCCCTGCACTGGAAAAGCAGGGCCTTACACTGGACCACCAGGAAGTCCTATGTTATTTTTTAATTAAAAATAAAAGTATGGCTCTGTAATGACCTATTGTAAAGAAAGAATATGTATATGTGTAACTGGTTCACTTTGCTGTACAGCAGAAATCACCACAACATTGTAAATCAACTGTACTCCAATAAAAACTTTTAAAAAGTAAAACTGAAAATTAAAAATGTTAAAATCCTATTTTAGAACGATAAGGCTAGAAAAAATAAAGGGCATTGAAATTGATAAAGAAGGAGTAAAACTGTTTGTATATGACATGACCGTATATATAGAAAATCCTGAAGAATTCATACACACAAAAATACTAGGACTAATTAATGAATTCAGCAAACTTACAAGATCAACAAAAATCACCTGTGTTTTAATATACCAGCAAAGAACAATTTGAAAATGAAATTCAGAAAATTTCAAGAGCATCCGAAAGAAGAAAATATCTAGGAATAAATTTAACCTGGGAAGTCAAAGACTTGGAAAACTACAAAACATTGATGTAAGAAAGGCCTAAATACATGGAAAGACCGTCTCTGTTCACGGGTTGGAAGACTTAACATGGCAGTCTTCTCTCCAAAGCAAACCAACAGATTCAACGCAATCCTAATAAAAATTTCAAAATTCTCCACAAAGCCATCTGAAGATTCAGTGCAACCCTGATAAAAATTCTAGAATTACCTGGCGGTCCAATGGGTGAGGACTTGGCACTTTGACTGCTAAGGGTCCAGGTTCAATCCCTGGTTGGGGAACTAAGATCCCAGAAGCTGTACGGCACAACCCAAAAAAATAAAACTTCAAGTGGCCTTTCAGGAAAAATAGAAAAGCTGATCTCATACGGAACTGCAAGGGGCCCTGAAAAAAACAAAAAAAACTGGCCACAACAAAAAACTGAGAACAAATTTGGAAGATTGGAAGACTTCACTTTCTGATTTCAAAACTTACTGCCCAGGAATCTTAAATATGACAGAAGTGAAAGTGAAGTTGCTCGGTTGTGACCGACTCTGTGACCCCATGGAATGTAGCCTTTCAGGCTCCTCTGTCCATGGGATTTTCCAGGCAAGAGTACTGGCGTGGGTTGCCTTTTCCTTCTCCAGGGGATCTTCCCAACCCAGGGATCGAACCCAGGTCTCCTGCACTGCAAGCATATGCTTTACCGTCTGAGCCACCAGGGAAGCCCCATGACACAGAAGAACTTTCCTACAAAACAGAAACACAGACATAGAGAAGAGATTTGGGGTTCCTAGGGGTGGGGGCATTACCTTTCTTTGGGATTGGAATGAAAACTGACCTTTTCCAGTCCTGTGGCCACTGCTGAGTTTTCCAAATTTGCTGGCATATTGAGTGCAGCACTTTCACAGCATCATCGTCCAGGATTTGAAACAGCTCAACGGGAATTCCATCACCTCCACTAGCTTTGTTCTTAGTGATGCTTTCTAAGGCCCACTTGACTTCACATTCCAAGATGTCTGGCTCTAGATGAGTGATCACATCCTCATGATTATCTGGGTCGTGAAGATCTTTTCTGTACAGTTCTTCTGTGTATTCTTGCCACCTCTTCTTAATATCTTCTGCTTCTGTTAGGTCCATACCATTTCTATCCTTTAT
>SJYX01021134.1:0-11853 GCA_006410675.1 Oreotragus oreotragus
CCTTCATTCTTTCTGGAGTCATTTCTCCACTGATCTCCAGTAGCATATTGGGCACCTACCAACCTGGGGAGTTCCTCTTTCAGTATCCTATCATTTTGACTTTTCGTACTGCTCATGGGGTTCTCAAGGCAAGAATATTGAAGTCGACCAAGATAATCACAATGGTGTGATCACTCGCCTAGAGCCATACATCCTGGAATGTGAAGTCAAGTGGGCTTTAGAAAGCATTACTACAAACAAAGCTAGTGGAGGTGATGAAATTACAGTTGAGCTATTTCAAATCCTGAAAGATGGTACTGTCATAGTACTGCATTCAATATGCCAGCAAACTTGGAAAACTTAGCAGTGGCCACAGGACTGGAAAAGGTCAGTTTTTATTCCAATCCCAAAGAAAGGCAATGACAAAGAATGCTCAAACTACCGCACAATTGCACTCATCTCACACTCTAGTAAAGTGATGCTCAAAATTTTGCAAGCCAGGCTTCAGCAGTACATGAACTGTGAACTTCCAGATGTACAAGCTGGTCTTAGAAAAGGCAGAGGAACCAGAGATCAAATTGTCAACATCTGCTGGATCATCAAAAAAGCAAGAGAGTTCCAGAAAAACATCTATTTCTGCTTTATTGACTATGCCAAAGCCTTTGACTGTGTGGATCACAATACACTGTGGAAAATTCTGAAAAAGATGGGTGAACCAGACCACCTGACTTGCCTCTTGAGAAATCTATATATGCAGGTCAGGAAGCAACAGGTAGAACTGGACATGGAACAACAGACTGGTTCCAAATAGGAAAAGGAGTACATCAAGGCTGTATATTGTCACCCTGCTTATTTAACTTCTATGTAGACTATATCATGTGAAATGCTGGGCTGGAAGAAGCACAAGCTGGAATCAATATTGCTGGGAGAAATATCAATAACATCAGATATGCAGATGACACCACCTGCATGGCAGAAAGTTAAGAGGAACTAAAATGCCTCTTGTTGAAAGTGAAAGAGGAGAGTGAAAAAGTTGGCTTAAAGTTCAACATTCAGAAAACAAAGATCATGGTATCTGGTCCCATCACTTCATGGGAAATAGATGGAGAAACAGTGAAAACCGTGTTAGACTTTATTTTTGGTGGGCTCCAAATTCACTGCAGATGATGACTGCAGCCTTGAAATTAAAAGAAGGAAGGAAAGTTATGACCAACCTAGATAGCATATTCAAAAGCAGAGACATTATTTTGTCAACAAAGGTCTGTCTAGTCAAGGCTATGGTTTTTCCAGTAGTCATGTATGGATGTGAGATTTGGACTGCGAAGAAAGCTGAATGCTGCAGAATTGATGCTTTTGAACTGTGGTGTTGGAGAAGACTCTTGAGAGTCCCTTAGACTGCAAGGAGATCCAATCAGTCCATTCTAAAGGAGATCAGTCCTGAGTGTTAGGAATGATCCTAATGCTGAATCTCCAGTACTTTGGCCACCTTATGTGAAAAGTTGACTCATTGGAAAAGACTGATGCTGGGAGGGATTGGGGGCAGGAGAAGAATGGGCTGACAGAGGATGAGATGGCTGNGGAGAAATATCAATAACATCAGATATGCAGATGACACCACCTGCATGGCAGAAAGTTAAGAGGAACTAAAATGCCTCTTGTTGAAAGTGAAAGAGGAGAGTGAAAAAGTTGGCTTAAAGTTCAACATTCAGAAAACAAAGATCATGGTATCTGGTCCCATCACTTCATGGGAAATAGATGGAGAAACAGTGAAAACCGTGTTAGACTTTATTTTTGGTGGGCTCCAAATTCACTGCAGATGATGACTGCAGCCTTGAAATTAAAAGAAGGAAGGAAAGTTATGACCAACCTAGATAGCATATTCAAAAGCAGAGACATTATTTTGTCAACAAAGGTCTGTCTAGTCAAGGCTATGGTTTTTCCAGTAGTCATGTATGGATGTGAGATTTGGACTGCGAAGAAAGCTGAATGCTGCAGAATTGATGCTTTTGAACTGTGGTGTTGGAGAAGACTCTTGAGAGTCCCTTAGACTGCAAGGAGATCCAATCAGTCCATTCTAAAGGAGATCAGTCCTGAGTGTTAGGAATGATCCTAATGCTGAATCTCCAGTACTTTGGCCACCTTATGTGAAAAGTTGACTCATTGGAAAAGACTGATGCTGGGAGGGATTGGGGGCAGGAGAAGAATGGGCTGACAGAGGATGAGATGGCTGGACGGCATCACTGACTCGATGGACACGAGTTTGAGTGAACTTTGGGAGCTGGTGATGGACAGGGAGGCCTGGTGTGCTGCAATTCATGGGGTCGCAAAGAGTCGGACATGACTAAGTGACTGAACTGAACTGAAGCATAATCTGGATTTAACACACTGGCTAGTCATGGGGCAGTTGGATGTTGTTAACCAGCTCTCCTTCTTGCAGAACTTTTTGTTGAATAAAGATAGAAGAAAGACACTTCTCTCCATCCCTTGCTTCACACAGGTTCTTTTCTCTATCATGTTTGGAAAACAGCTCCTCTATAGTTCAAGGGGAAACTTATGAGAAGTTAGTGAGAAGAGGTACAATTGCCACTTCTGTATGTGTGTTCAGAGTACATTAAATGTTCATCCTCTCCCTTCTCAACCACCTATAATAATTTCCTCCCAACCTTAGCTATTATCACACACTTGGTAGCTTATCCAACTTTATGATCCAGGAGTAGTTACATAATATGAAGTGTTCATTGCAGAATGAAGTGCAAGACTCCTTGTTCAAAAATTACTGAGAAATTAAAATAAATAAATTAATTAAATTGCTAAGAATTTCAAGACTATGACATCAGAGCAATAAACCAAGAATCAGTGTGGGGCATTTCATTTGACTACAGGACTGCCCAGGTCTAATGCCTATGAAGCTGGCTCTCTTGTAGCCCAAACTTAATTTCTAAAGAGACCAAACCTTGGTAATCACCCCTCCCTCTGACTGGGATTGCAGCATCCATCCACTCACAGTGACAATTGAGTAAGTACCAAATTTTATGAGAATGCATAGTCATTCCTGAACTGAACATGAGGAATTTGAGTAATATCAAGATTTGAGATGTGCAAACAATAAAAGGGAAATTAGAATTCACTGAATTATAAAAATAAAGATTTCTACCTTAACAAATATTTCAATATTTATGTCAGTTAAATATATTATTTTAACTGTAATTTACTTGGTTTTCATATGTAATTATATCTCCTATCTCCTTAGAACTGTGATTTCTGAGAAAAAAAAAATCCTAAAGCTTTGTGATTCACACCTACTGTATAAACTAACTGAGTTGAAGATTGGTATTTAAAATTCTTGTGTTCTCAAAAGTTGACAGCTTGTGAAAAAAAAAAGTTTTAAAAAAAGCAATACTTATGCCCTGGGTAGTAGTTATTAATAATACTATGTACAAAGCACTTTCTAGGCACTAGAAAAATTCTAATTTATTTACATGCTTTTTGTTTTAATTATATGATACATGTCCCATTTTATGGCTAAAGAAGCAAAATGTGTGCATGCATGTGTGCTAAGTCACTTTAGCTGCATCCAACTCATTGAGACCCTATGGACTGTGAACTTTCAGACCCTTCTGTCCATGGGATTCTCTGGGCATGAGTACTGGAGTGGGTTGCCATGCTCTTCTGCAGTGGATCTTCCATATCCAGGGATCAAACTGGTGTCTTTTACATCTCCTGAAATGGCAAGGGGGTTCTTTACCACTTGCACCATGGTGGAAACCCCAAATATGTAAGGGTTACATACTAAATCAGTGTTTAAAATTTATTACAAATTTAATAAAATTCATGTGCTGATATAAATTAAATTAAGTTTTGAATCATTTACTTTTAAAATTTTGCTAATATTGTCCTCAAAGAGAAAAATATACTCCTGAGTTTAATTAGAGAGAAAATTAGTCATATTTCGGGAACTAGATAATAAATACTCTTTAAACAGTTCTGGAACCCAAGAAGAGGCTGTCTTTCATAAGTTTTATGTTTTTCAAAATGACAGCTTTAATGAAATAATTTATCTACCATATATTTTACCACTTTAAAGAGTACCATGTTTAGGATTAGTGGTAAAGTGTTCAGTGTTTGGTATTTTCACAAAGTACAGCAGACATCACCATTATCTCTGTTTGGAACATGTACATCCCCCCTAAAAAGAAATCCTGTAGCACTCTCTCCTCTGAACTTCTACTTCTTAACTCCTGTTAATTCGTAAGTTTTCCAAAATTGAATAAAGCCCCACTGAATCCTAACCTAAGGCCTGATTTTTTGTTTGTTTGCTTTTAAGCTATGAAAGATTTATCTCTTTGAAGTTTATGATAATTTTGGTTTTAGGAGATTGCAATGCCAAACAGGGTTTGACGACCATATTAATTCAAATGTGTTACTTTAGATATTATAACAAAATTCAGGTTTTCTCTTATACGATATACTAAGGCTGTTGCTTAGATATTTTAACCCCTTCATGTGACTGTGTATTGAATTTCTATGGTGGTGATTTAGTCGCTTAAGTCATGTCCACCTCTTAGGACCCCATGAACTTGGAACTTACCAGGCTCCTCTGTCCCTGGGTTTCTCCAGGCAAGAATACTAGGGTGGGTTGCCATTTCTTTCTCTAGGGGATCTTCCTGACACAGGAATCTAACCTGGGTCTCCTGCATTGTTGGCAGATTCTTTACTGACTGAGCTATATGGTAACTGTGTATTTCCCAGAAATCATAAAAACATTCACAAGCTGTGCCATCTCTTTCCATTTGCTGATGACTTTCATTCAGATCAAGAGACCATGTCACTTCAGAAATCACTGGAGTGCCCTATATACAGTTATTTTGCTATTCTCCTCCCCAAAATTAATATCAAAGCTGTCATTATAGAATTATAAAGAAACCATTTAAGAATACTTATAAGAAAGAAGATTATCTTGAGTGATGATAAAAAAGAGGAAAAAATGCAGTTAGATGATAAGAAGTCAAATTCAAAGCAACCTGCAAAATAAGCATCTTTTCTCATTGTATTTTAAGATGAGTATTGATTTAGGACATATGTTACCTCCAAGTATATTGTTATTTTTTGAAAATAATGATATATTTCATCTTGTTTTCTGGAGTGACTGAAATTGAAGGCAACTCTGGGACCAATTTCTCAATTTTATAATGAGTAAAGTTTGTATTTTGATCACTTACTTTTGATGTAGCCAAAGACGGAGAAGCTCTATACAGTCAGCAAAAACAAGACTGGGAGCTGACGGTGGCTCAGATCAAGAATGCCTCACTGACAAATTCAGACTTAAACTGAAGAAAGTAGGGAAAACCACTAGACCATTTAAGTATAACCTAAGTCAAAACCCTTATGAATATACAGTGGAAGTGACAAATAGATTCAAGGGATTAGATCTGATAGACAGACTGCCTGATGAACTATGGACAGGGTTCAAGACATTGTACAGGAGACAAGGATCAAGACCATCCCCAAGAAAAAGAAATACAAAAGGCAAAATGGTAGTCTAAAGAGGCCTTATAAAAGCTGAGAAAAGAAGAGGAACAAAAAGCAAAGGAGAAGAGGAAAGATATATCCATTGAATGCACAGTTCCAGAGAATAGCAAGGAGAGATAAGAAAGCCTTCTCCAGTGATCAATTAAAAAACTAGAGGAAAAGAAAAGAATGGGAAAGACTATAGATCTCTTCAAGAAAACTACAGATATCAAGGAAACAATTCATGCAAAGATGGGCTCGATAAAGGACAGAAACAGTATGGACCTAACAGAAGCAAAAGATATTAAGAAGAGGTGACAAGAATACACAGAAGAACTATACAAAAAAGATCTTCATGACCAAATAACCGTGATGGTGTGATCACTCACCTAGAGCCAGACATTCTGGAATGTGAAGTCAAATGAGCCTTAGGAAGCATCACTACAAACAAAGCTAGTGGAGATGATGGAATTCCAGTTGAGCTATTTCAAATCCTAAAAGATGATGCTATGAAAGTGCTGCACTCAATATGTCAGCAAATTTGTAAAACTCAGCAGTGGCTGCAGGACAGGAAAAGGTCAGTTTTCATTCCAATCCCAAAGAAAGACCAATCCTAAAGAATGTTCAAATTACTGCACAATTGCACTCATCTCACACTCTAGCAAAGTAATGCTGAAAGTTCTCCAAGTGAGGGTTCAGCAGTACATGAACTGATATCTTCTAGATGTTCAAGCTGGATTTAGAAAAGACAAAGGAACCAGAGATCAAATTGCCAACATCCATTTTATTATAGAAAAGTAAGAGAATTTCAGAGAAACATCTACTTTTGCTTCATTGACTATGCTAAAGCCTTTGACAATGTGGATCACAACAAACTGTGGAAAATTCTTCAAGAGATGGGAATACCAGACCACCTGACCAGCCTCCTGAGAAGTCTATATTCAGGTCAAGAAGCAACAGTTAGAACCGAACATGGAACAATGGACTTGCTCCAAACTGGGAAAGGAACACGTCAAAGTTGTATATTGTCACCCTGTTTATTTAACTTGTATGCAGAGTAGGGCAGGGGAAATGTTGGGCTGGATAAAGCACAAGCTGAAAGCAAGATTCCCAGGAGAAATATTGATAACCTCAGATATGCAGATAAAACCACATTCATGGCAGAAAGCAAAGAGGAACTGAAGAGCCTCTTGATGACACTGAAAGAGGAGAGTGTAAAAGCTGGCTTAAAATTCAGCATTCAGACACCTAAGAACATGGCATCTGGTCCCACCATTTCATGGCAGAAACAATGGGTACAGTGAGAGCCTTCTTGAACTCCAAAATCACTGCAGAGGGTGATTGTGGCCATAAAATTAAAAGATGCTTGCTCCTTGGAAGAAAAAACAACCTAGACAGCATATTAAAAAGCAGCAACATTAGTCAGCCAACAAAGGTCCATCTAGTCAAAGCTATGGTTTTTCCAGTAGTCATATATAGATATGAGAGTTGGGCCATAAAGAGTGGGACCATAAAGCTGAGCACTGAAGAACTCATGTTTTTGAACTGTGGAGTTGGAGAAGACTCTTCAGTGCCCTGTGGACTGCAAGGAAATCAAACAAGCCAATTCTAAAGGAAATCAGCCATGGATATTCATTGGAAGGACTGATGCTGAAGCTGAAACTCCAATACTTTGGCCACCTGCTGTGAAGAACTGACNTTTTTGAACTGTGGAGTTGGAGAAGACTCTTCAGTGCCCTGTGGACTGCAAGGAAATCAAACAAGCCAATTCTAAAGGAAATCAGCCATGGATATTCATTGGAAGGACTGATGCTGAAGCTGAAACTCCAATACTTTGGCCACCTGCTGTGAAGAACTGACTCAGTGGACAAGACCCTGATGCTGGGAAGATTAAAGGCACAAAAAGAAGGAGGCGACAGAGGATGAAATGGTTAGGTGGCATTACCAACTGGATGTACATAAGTTTGAGCAATCTCAGGGTGTTGCTGATGGACAGGGAAGCCTGGCATGCTGCAGTCCATAGCGTCACAAAGAGTCAGAGAAGACTGAGTGATTGAACTGAATTGAAAGTTTGTGTTTTGATCACTTAATTTATCCATTTCATTGAACAACTAAGAATATTTGCATTATTTGGTAAGCATATTCAAGCTTTCTTTGAGGAATAGCAAATATGTTACTTTGAGTTCCAATTAGAACCAAATAACTTTGGAGAAAGAAACTGAAAATTCCTGATTATTGATGAATATAAAGTGTTTGTTGGGGGGTGGGGAGTTAAGTATGTGGAAAATACAAAAGTCTTTAAGTTGCTGTTGAAGAAATATATGTTCATTTTTCTCTCCAACTGACACTATTAGGGTCATCCCAAGCTGGTTTCCTTAATATCAAAGGGTTTATTTGTCATATAATATTATTTATTATTTAGAAGCTTCTCATAGTCATTTAATCAAATCCTCTGAACAGGAGCTGAGTTTCAAGTGGCAAGCAAATCTTTGGGTTAGGAATAAAATAAAGATGAAAAAATTGTGTACATCTTCAAGGAAATTAGAGTTAAGTGATGAACATTTGCACATACCTCAACATATTCATGTAAAAGACAAATGCTAATATATAAGTTTTGATTTAGCTGTGATTTGGGGTTTAAAATGCATGCATTTATCTCCTCTTTTAGTTTCAAGGAGTGTACATCTAAACTGCACAGTGAATGTGAGCAAAAATTAAGGAAAAGAAATAGATAAGGTCAAACTATGACATACTAGCCCAGGGTGTGTAAGGAAAGGATTATATGGCAATGATTCTATAGAAATATATAGGGAAAAAATTGGGTAAGTAAGACACGAGGTTATAGGTTTGGCTATAAATTCACCCATTCTACAAAGGGGTGGAGAAGGAGAGCAAGACCAGGTATAGACTCTGGAACTAGCCTGCCTCCTTGAAAACCTGACTTCATTTAATAATCCGGGTGACTCTGGCCAAATTGTTTGCTTTTCTCTACCTAAATACCTTAATCTGTAAAATGTGCCTGAAAGATGAAAAAGACTTAAATGAGATGAGATATATAAGCACTAGCCCTCTCCATGCCAGAAAATTTAATCTATTATTTCATCAAACCAATTATTCATAGATAATTTTATTATTCAACTAAAGTTTATTTGTTCATGTTGTTCATCAGTTAATGTTTAAAACAAGTGCTCTTTGGCTGGCACTTAAGTGACCATTTTGCCCCTCATTTTTATCAATGTTTACCTCTCTAGATCATGATAAATTAGACATCCACTTCTCTGATGGCTCAGCTGCCTGCAGTATGGAAGACCTGGGTTCCATCCCTAAGTTGGAAAGATACCCTGGAGAATAGAATGGCTACTCACTCCAGTATTCTGGCTTGGAGAATTCCATGAACTCACAAAGAGTCAGACATGACTGAACAACTTTCACTTTTGCTATGAGTTTCCACGTCATAATATTTGTTTTTAATGAATTTTGTTAAATTATAAATTGTTAAACTTATAGGCTTGCTACATTATATTTCAAATTTATAATTTTTTTAGTCACTTGAGGTTTGGTATTACTTAAACGTTCCAAGGTAAAACTAATTAAGGAGGTAAGTGTGACATTTATTATTTATCAGGTTTAGAGGAGTACAGGCAACTAGAGAATACTAACACGTTCCTGCAGCCTAGAGAGTCCTCAGGACTCTTTTGAGCTGGGAGTGCTGACAGACCATTTCTAAAGAGCTCCTTGGAGCACAAAGGACACTGTGTGAAGATAGAGGCATGATGAGAGTACTGAAAATCCCTCTTTCCTCGATGGTTGAGGGACCTGGGTTTCCTTGGTGGCTAGCAGTAAAGAACCTGCATTGGCTGGAGAAGTAAGAGTACATTCTCTGGGTTGGGAAGATCTGGAGAAAGGCATGACAACCCAATCCAGTATTCTTACTTGGAGAATTTCATGGACAGAGGAGCCTGGTGAGCTACAGTCTGTGGTGTTGCAAAGAGCCGGACATGACTGAGTGACTAACACTTTCACATTATTTCTGTGGTTGATTTGCTATAACAAGATTTGCTATACCCCTTGTTATCCTTACTATTCAGTGGTACAGGTATGAGTGTGGCCATATACAAATGTAATGGGCTGCGGTGAACAGAGAGCAGAGAAGATTCACAAGTAAAAGGAAGTCTCTCACAAAAGAATGAATCATGGGGGCCCAATACATCCATATTGCAGGAGATTTAACACAACAATAATGAAAAAATGAGTTCATTCACAATACTAAAATAATAACAATATCACAAAAGGTAAAACACCCAACTTCTCTAAGTAAGTCTTAGAATGATTCAGAAAGAGAACAAAGAATGTCTCAGCTAAGATTAAAAGGGAGGGTCAAGGAAAATTAACGATAATATGCTAGCAAATGGAACATGTGAATATATAGTAGAGCAGAGCAAATCAGATTCCATTTTTCTGTTTCTTTTATCTTAAAGTTTATGTTCTATTGCTTTTGCTACAAGTAGTAACTAAAAGAATGTTGCCTACAGCCTGAAATATGCATAGCCCATTTTCAAGGCTCTGATCTGTAAAAGTAAAACATTTTCCCATTTATACAGAGACAAAAAGTTACAGAACAGAGAAGATAAATATTAGTCTTGTGGGAAGCTTATAGGAACACTGTGACCACACTTATATGGACGCCTGTAAGGACAAAGGATTCAGGTACAAGCAGTTTGCAATAACCAACCACATACCCTCTTTTAAACCCTGAATTCCAACTCAAGTAAGATGGCTTTTTTGGGACACCAGCCTACCATCTTCTTGGTCTGCTGGTTTTTAGAATAAAGTTGCTTACCCCAACACTTGGTCTCTCAATGTACTGGCATGTCCTGCAGCAAGTAGGAGGAGGTTAGACTTGGTAACAAACAGAACTCTCCACAAGTATGGCCATAGAGAAGAAAAATTGGCTGACAATTACAGAATATTCTTCCACCTTTTTTTTTTTTAAGAAAAACTATCATGAAAAAGACAGAAAAGAACCACATGTTAGAGGAAACCTAATTCAAAGTACAGAAGAAATATCTCCATAGAGACTTAATGATAAAATAAATACAAAATACAGGGACTCAAAATTGAAAAGGAAGCCCAGAGAGAATAAAGCAATTCTCACAGAAAACTAGTAAATGAATAGACACAGCAAGTGTCTATTCAAGAGAATAGATGCTGCTGAAAATGAAATCACTGACAAAAAAGAAAAGTAAAAACTTACAAAATGGTATATAATTTGAATAAATTAGGAAGAGAGTAATGATAATGGGTACAGAAAAAATAAATCTTCCAATTGAAAGATAATTGGTATTTCTGGATACCTTAAGAGTGAGAAGAAAAATATTTTAAAATAACATTTTTTTCTGAAAGGAAATTCATAAAAGGAGGAATAACTGAATTTGAAGCATACAAGAGCATAATGGGAAATGAGAGATATAATTGACACTGAGATATATCCATTTTATATTCCAAAACTTTAGGAATAAAAAAAAAAATTAAGCAACCAGGCGTAAAATAGCAATTTGCTTTCATGGAGTGAAATTCAAGCTGGGCCCAGGTTTCTTGTGACTGCCATTTAAAGCCAGAAGATAAAGGAGCCATCAGCATTTTCTTCAGGTACATAAAATATGACCATTACAGTCCACGTGGTCACAAAAAAATAGGAAACAACTGAGCAACTGAACAACAACCGCAGCATATTACACCTGATTAAAGTCTTGTTCAGTCGTGAAACCAAACATACACATCTTCAAACCTGAAAAGCTAAAAAAAAAAAAAAAAAAAAGACACTGGTCTTTCTTGAAGAAAAATCCAGCTGAGCGAAAGACTTATAGAGAAGCAAACAAAGGACTAATGTGATATTTATTCAGAGAAGCAGAGAAGACAGAAGGGTTATGTTTGTAACTATCTGAGAAAAAGTGTGAAATAAAAAATTTCTATCCAGTCCTTTTTTTCTTTTTGAACTAGATAAAAGCAACACTCAGGCACTCACAAACAGGCAGAAACTCAGACATCTACAAATAGTCTTTACAAATATTCCTAACAAAGAAACAATTAGTTAAATCCAATGAACAGAGATAATCGAGACAAAATAACTCATGACTAGAGAAGTTTTGACAAAGAAACTGATGGCCATTAAGACAAGGACTCAAACATGCCCACTACAAAGGAAAACTAAGAAATATAAGACTTCAACACATTTGAATTACTGTTGACATAATAATGGATAACATCAAAAACATTCTAGCATTTTTATGCTTTTTATAATTGTTGGAACAATTTCTAAAACAGCTATAGATGAAGTGATGCATATCCTTTTTTTTTTTTTTTTTT
>SJYX01021134.1:12634-35400 GCA_006410675.1 Oreotragus oreotragus
GTTACCATTTTCAGCAACCTAAATTATATTTACATCTTAGACTCTTGTCTATTTCTCCTTTCTTTTTTTTTTAATTTTTATTTTTACTTTATTTTACTTTACAGTACTGTATTGGTTTTGGCATACATTGACATGAATCTGCCACGGGTGTACATGAGCTCCCAAACATGAAACCCCCTCCCACCTCCCACCCTACATCATCCCTCCGGATCATCCCCATACACCAGCCCCAAGCATCCTGCATCCTGCATTGAACATAGACTGGCGATTCATTTCTTACATGATAGTATACAGTCAGTCTTTATTTAGCCTTATATGGAGGAAAGACTTTAATCTATTTTAAAATATAATTTATGTAAAACAACTGTGGAATTTAAGACCATAGCAGAAAAACTTAAGTAACAGAAATGATGAAGTTGGGAAGAGAATGGGTGGAGATGTGGGAGGAAATGTAGGTGATCTAATTCTCTGATCTTTCAAGAAAGATTCCATTCCAATTCAGTTATGCCACTTTATATAGATAGATAGATAGATAGATAGATAGATAATGCTACCTTAAATATTTTCTTCAAAATCTACTTAACTTCATAGTTACATCTAAGAAGAAACTTGTATTTGAATAATATAAATTTGTATATGAAAATGACCATGGCTTTCACTGTCATTTCAGCTTCTTTTTAGTACTTCAAATTCAAATAAAATTGTATTTGTTTAAGATAGCAAGTGATTTATAGCAATTTGCTAACAAAGAACATTTTTATATAATTTTATATATTTATTTATTTCTTACTGTGCTGGGTCTTTGTTGCTGCACAAGCTTTTCTCTAGTTGTGGCGAATGGGGGCTAGTCTCTAGTTGCAGGTGTGGGCTTTTCATTGTGGTGGCCTCTTGTTGCAGAGCACAGGTTCTAGGGGATGCAGGCTTCAGCAGTTTTGCCATATGGGCTCAGTAGTTACAGCTCTCAGGCTCTAGAACACAGGCTCAAAAGCTGTGACACACGAGCTTAGNGTGTGGGCTTTTCATTGTGGTGGCCTCTTGTTGCAGAGCACAGGTTCTAGGGGATGCAGGCTTCAGCAGTTTTGCCATATGGGCTCAGTAGTTACAGCTCTCAGGCTCTAGAACACAGGCTCAAAAGCTGTGACACACGAGCTTAGTTGCTTCCCCACATGTGGGATCTTCTCATATCGGGGCTAGAACCCAAGTCTGCTACATGGGCAGGCAGATATTTTTACCACTGAACCACTAGTGAAGCCTAAAATAACAATTTTTTAAAAGGTACATGTGAATACATTATGAAGGAGGTGATCTCAGGGAACAATGGTGAAAAAATATAAGGAAGGAAGCAGAATTCAAAGGAAGGCCAAAGCAAAGAGATATTATGAATATTTTCAACACTCTGGGTTAGGGTTGCATGATTCCAAGAGACTGTATGAGAAGATGTTTGAAGGTATCTCAGGATCAGGGAGCAAAAAGAGAAAGCACTGATACATCAGATCCCATTCCATAGTTTTCTAAAATTTACTCCATAATATGTTTCCTATATGAAGTGGACAGGTTAGATTTAGAATAATTAAATATCCTTGTATTCATGGGACTGAGGGGGTGTCTGAGAGACTTTTGGTGTTAAAAATAGGAAAGGTCAAAAAAAAGTGAAATGAACTGGTCTGGTCACCTTTGGTTAAATCTTACTTCATTCCTTGGGGTTAACATGAGAATTCACCTTCAGTTCAGTTCAGCTCAGTTCAGTCGCTCAGTCGTGTCTGACTCTTTGCGACCCTGTGAATAGCAGCACACCAGGCCTCCCTTTCCATCACCAACTCCTGGAGTTCACTCAGATTCACGTCCATCGAGTCCGTGATGCCATCCAGCCATCTCATACTCTGTTGTCCCCTTCTTCTCCTGCCCCCAATCCCTCCCAGCATCAGAGTCTTTTTCAATGAGTCAACTCTTCGCATGAGGTGGCCAAAGTACTGGAGTTTCAGCTTTAGCATCATTCCTTCCCAAGAAATCCCAGGGCTGGTCTCCATCAGAATGGACTGGTTGGATCTCCTTGCAGTCCAAGGGACTCTCAAGAGTCTTCTCCAACACCACAGTTCAAAGGCATCAATTCTTTGGCACTCAGGCTTCTTCACAGTCCAACTCTCACATCCATACATGACCACAGGTAAAACCACAGCCTTGACTAGACGGACCTTAGTCAGCAAAGTAATGTCTCTGCTTTTGAATAGGCTATCTAGGTTGGTTATAACTTTTCTTCCAAGGAGTAAGTGTCTTTTAATTTCTTGGCTGCAATCATGTGGTGGAGGGTGAAACCCATCTGTTGTTTTATTCTATTTTATCTATTTTATTCTATTTATCTATTTATTCTATTTTATCTACTTTTATTCTAGCCACCACTGAAGGGAACTGTTCTTCAGCAGAGAAGAGTTCCCTTCAGTGGTGGCTAGAATAAAAGTGAATAAAACAGTGTTCCTACAGTGGTATACAGAAACATGCCACCATTCGTGACACTAAATATCTTATTTCTCTAGGAGTTCTAGCTATTGTGTCACAAAAGGTGTCCTGTTTTGTTGGGAGAAAAGGTTGCCATCATTTCTTCTCTAATAAGAGAGGGTAGGTACAGTTACCATCCATCATGGAGAACCTTTAAAGCTAGTATCCAGCCACAGTCTTTGAATGGACTCAAGTCAAGATAGTCAATGAAAAAGCAATAGTCTACATTGTTGCAGGTGACTCGGGAATCTAAGTAATTAATACATGCAGCTGTTTGACTTAATCCTGAATGTATCATTGTCATTATATAGTCAGCTTCTACTGTGAGCCCTTGATTTATGGCTTAATGATATGATTATGCCCAGTTGATGATAAGTAGTTCTAGTCACAGGATCACCTGAAATACTAGAGTCAAGTTTAAATAGAATATAGTGGCATAAGAAGCTGTTATTCAAAATATGATTAATTTACTGTCACTGAAACTAAGACTTTGTTCCCCAACATCAACTAGGCTCTCTAATTAGGACATTGTAAGCTTCATTATAGCTTTTCACAGCTTTTTTTCTTTTTTTCCAAGGAGTAAGCATCTTTTAATTTTGTGGCTGCAGTCACTGTCCACAGTGATTTTGGAGCTTAAGAAAATAAAACCTGTCACTGTTTCCACTTTTTCCCCATCTATTTGCCATGAAGTGGTGCTGGAGAAGACTTCTGAGAGTCCCTTGGACAGCAAGATCAAACCAGTGAATCTGAAAGGAAATTAACGTTAAGTACTCATTGGAAGGACTCCTGCTGAAGCTGAAGCTGAAGCTCCAATATTTTGGCCACCTGATGCAAAGAGCTGATTCATTGGAAAAGACCTTGATGATGGAAAAGACTGAGGGGAAGAGGAGAGGGGTTTGACAAAGGATGAGACGGTTGGATTGCTATGACTTAGAACTGTGCACAAGCACAAGATTGTGTTGGGCTGAGGTGGGCCCTAAGTCCAGTGATTACAGTCTTTGTAAGGAAAAAGAGACAGAACACAGTTTAAAGGGCCATGTGATGGTGTAGACAAGGGTTGAAGGGATGCAACTTTGAGTCAAGTCATGCCAAGAATTTCCCAATGATCATCACAAGGAGAAGAAAGAAGGATCCTTGCTTAGAGTCTCCAGAGGGAGCATGATCCTGCTGACACCTCAATTTCAGACTTCTTGCCATTAGAACTGTGAGAAAATACATTTCTGTTCCTTAAAGTCATGTAGTTGCAGTATTTGCTGTAACAGCCCTAGGATACTAATACCTATACTATATGCAATAGATTTATCAGTGATATTCCAACTGAACAAACACTTCTTTGGGATATTCTTTTACGATGGACATTTGCCAAATGCTTATGATGTGCAATTTATGATTTTGCTTCTGTGACAGTTTCATAATGGGAGCTTTGTAATAACAACAACAAAAAGTATTGGGTGAAGGACAATATTATTTCTCCTGAAAGACTAAAAACTGGTTTGACAGGCTGTAATTGGAGAATGCAAATTTTCTGTTTAAAAATAATGAAATAAAAACATTTTATTTCAATTTATCTTTTTCAACCCCTGGAAAATACCCAAAAGAATAAAAGAATAGTAGAAGATTAGAGCTTTAATACAATGGAAAAAACAAAACAAAATACATAATTCCAAGATACAAACAGAATTATACTAGCCAAAATTGTGAAATATTAACCTAAACAAGAGGGTGTGATGTTTATTTTCACAAGTTTCTTCAGTTCCCAAGACATCCATACATTTAAAAAAAAAAAAAAAGTGAGTTCTTTATCCTGCATAATCTCTTCAAAATTACATCTAAGACATTAAGCATTACTGGAAGGCTGGGGTAACACGGAATATATTCTGTTGGGACCTAGATATTTCAAACAGAAAAGCAGGTACCTGGAAAAAAAAACAAAAACAGAGCAACAACAACAACAACAAAAATGTAGTAAAAATAAACAAAACCATTTCATAGCCTGATAGTTGCTTCAGTGAAAGCTAAAGAGAGGACAAAGAAGAGTATTTCCATAGATTAAATGTTCATGTGCTAAAACTTAGTTTACAGTGGGATGGTATTTGGAGATAGGGCCTTTGATTGGTGATCTTAAGAGTGGACCCCTTATGAATGAATGGTACCAAATCTGCTAGTATCTTGCTCTTGAATTTCCCAGCCTCCAGAACTGTGAGAACTATGTTTCTGTTGTTTACATGCTATTCAGGCTACGGTACTTCATTATAGCAGTCTGAACAGATTAAGAGAAAAACAGAGGGACCAATCCAAGACCTTCTGAGTTGAGGCATGCTCTGGATACTGCGGTTTTCAATAAGATGTGTTCTCAATGCTACATTTTCCTTTCTTCACTTTCTTTCATTCTTCTGAGGTGTAAACTTGCAAGCCACATATTTCAAACACTCTAGCTAGATAAATTTCTCTTGATTTCTGCCAATTGGAGGCACTAAATAGAATTTAGAAGAAAGAAAGAAGAAACAGAATATTACTTTGCTGTTGCTCTCAGCTTCTGTCAGCACCTGGGGCTGCAGAGAGTAGCAGTACCATAAGGGCAAAAAAGGCATCTTGATCATGTTCTTCCTGGAATGGAGCCTCTATTCTACGAGAAGAGTCTGCAGAGGTTAGGGGCAGAAAAAGGCAGATCAGCTCTGCAGATATACAAAAGTTAACTGAACAATATGCTCGCTGAAATGGCTGAAATTTCTAATATTTAACCTACATTTTATAAAGCTGTTTTTTAAAGGTGATTTTATGCAGCAATGAATGTCAACAGCTTTGAGAGTAGTTTAGCAGCAATGGGAGAATGGGCTCCTGGTTTTTGCTTAACCACAGTAGCAGACACAGACAGCTTGCACCTCATACTGTCAGCAACTCTAGGGCCAAGATGGTCAGATGAGTTGTAGCCTAAAGGCAGGGACAGTTTCTTGATCTATGAAGAACAACCTGCCTCTTCACTTAACACCTCTAGCCACTCCATCACTCGTGGAACCGATGGTTAGCTATAAATTTCTCCATCCTCCATACTCTTGTCTGGAGAATCCCAGGGACAGAGGAGACTAGTGGGCTGCTGTCTATGGGNCACTTAACACCTCTAGCCACTCCATCACTCGTGGAACCGATGGTTAGCTATAAATTTCTCCATCCTCCATACTCTTGTCTGGAGAATCCCAGGGACAGAGGAGACTAGTGGGCTGCTGTCTATGGAGTCGCACAGAGTCAGGCACGTCTGAAGCGCCTTAGCAGCAGCAGAAGCAAATACTGAAAGGTATTCCTCATTGGAATGGACACTTTACTGATTCAAGCTAAGGGTTTTGTTGTGTGATGAATCACATCCACCAAATGTATGCTGAAATCAGATAATATTTTCTATCAACCAAGCAATTTGTTGAGGAAGTTTGGAATCCACGCCCCAGAAGGCCCCAGTTATCACAGTTGCCAACATCTCTGACAAGCAGCAAAAAAAATTCAAAGATGGATCATACTTAGAAAGAAAATGAGCTCTATGCACAAAACATTTTTCTTTAAATCACTAAAATACATTTCTTTTTTTTTTTTTTGTATTTATTTATTTTTTTACACGAACTCCCAGACATGAACCCNTCAGCAACTCTAGGGCCAAGATGGTCAGATGAGTTGTAGCCTAAAGGCAGGGACAGTTTCTTGATCTATGAAGAACAACCTGCCTCTTCACTTAACACCTCTAGCCACTCCATCACTCGTGGAACCGATGGTTAGCTATAAATTTCTCCATCCTCCATACTCTTGTCTGGAGAATCCCAGGGACAGAGGAGACTAGTGGGCTGCTGTCTATGGGGTCACACAGAGTCAGGCACGTCTGAAGCGCCTTAGCAGCAGCAGAAGCAAATACTGAAAGGTATTCCTCATCGGAATGGACACTTTACTGATTCAAGCTAAGGGTTTTGTTGTGTGATGAATCACATCCGCCAAATGTATGCTAAAATCAGATAATATTTTCTATCAACCAAGCAATTTGTTGAGGAAGTTTGGAATCCACGCCCCAGAAGGCCCCAGTTATCACAGTTGCCAACATCTCTGACAAGCAGCAAAAAAAATTAAAAGATGGATCATACTTAGAAAGAAAATGAGCTCTATGCACAAAACATTTTTCTTTAAATCACTAAAATACATTTCTAATGAAAATATGGTTACAGTAAAACCAAGGGTATGAAGGAAATGCTTCTCATTATTCTCACAGGATTTATAGATAATATCATCTTTATAAGTAATAAGTGAAATTTGAACAATGAGAACAAGTAGTCCAAAAAGACTTTGTAGGAAGTCCAAAGAATATGGAATTGAGTCACAATATGACAAAAAATGAAAAGCTAAAGCATTATATATGAAAAAAGCTAGATGTTTCTAAGTAGTTATGAGGATGACTCAGGCAGAAAGAGAGGGAAGGAGAGAGGAATATAAATATGATCATACAAAGAATGGTAGACTTAAAAAGAAAGTATATATAACATATATTATGGGTATTTTTAAGAAATAAGCAAATGGAACACAAAATATAGAAAGTCTGACTAAGTATAATTATTTTTAACATTTTTTTCTGAAATAAAGACAGAAAATGTGCAGACTGAAGGGGCTCATACATTTCTAAGAAATAATGAAACCTAACATTTATTCCTAGCATTCCAAATCAAAGCATATTCTGGAAAGGATGTTAAAAATCAGGTACAAAGAAAGAATCCTAGGAGTAGGTGGGGAAAAAATCATGTCCTCTATTGGCATGAAATATCAAGTGGAATTTGATTTCTTCACAGTAATATTCATGCAAGGAGACAGTTTGATCAGTATCTAAAATACAGAGAGGAAGAACATGTGATGCAAGAATTTTATAATCAGCTAAGTTATCTTTTGATTATAAAGAAAACTTTTGAGTATAAAGGAAAAGTTTGTCATTTGTGAATAGCAAGGTCTGAATCTCCTAGGGGAGAAGGCTAGATGGTGATAAAGTAGGAAAAATGGAGAAATAGTGCTGAAATCAACTGATTAGGTAATGAGAACTAAGGGATATTTTGAAAAATGCTAGAATAGACACCCATACTAACTCATTTAATAAAAAGATTTTTATTTAATTAAAGTGGCAGAAATGTAAGTGAGGTGGTCAGAATAATCAGAGCAAAAGTAGTGAAAATATTCAGCCAGCCTCCTTTAGGTTGCAGAGTCTGTTAAGTTTGACTCTGTCCCCATATAAGGAGCCTTGTTCATATTCAAGTCTCCTTCTGTGGGGACAAAGTCCAAAGCTGATTTTTTTCTATGCTCACAGCTTTTTCAGAATCAAGTCACCTAATACCATTCAGGAAGAACTTTAAGCAGCATCTTCATTCTTTCTGTGAACTACTTAGGGCAACTTGGATTCTGGCTTTCCAGTTCAACCCACCATAACGTAGTCTACATCCTCTTTAATGACACAGTTCTGGAAATGGAAACCTTGTTTATCCCTAGCCCACATCCATCTTTCTATTGTTTCGTTTTTAAAATTGTATTGATTTATTTTTTCTGACCATGGTGAGTCTTAGTTGTGGTGTGTGGGCTTTCTCTAGTTGCAATGAGCAGGGACTACTCTTTGTTGCAATGCATGGGCTTCTCCTTGTGGTGATTTCTCTTGTTGTGAAGCTTGGGCTCCAGGCTTGTGGACTTCAGTAGTCGCAATACGTGGGCTCACTAGTTGTGGCCTTCGGGCTTAGTTGCGTGTGAAATCCTCCCAGACCAGGGATTGAACCCATATCCTCTGCATTAGCATAGCAGGTGGATTCCTAACCACCGGACCACCAGGGGAAGTCCTTTTCTTTTTTTTTTCTGTTTCTATATATAGATAATAGATAAAGAACTAGAGATATAATTTCACACTGAAATTCTTAAAAATTCTATTATCTTACAAGGTGTTACTTTTATTATTTCATTGACTTCTCTAGTACTATTAATAGTTGGCATCATAATTCTCATTTCACAGCACAGAAATTCAATTCCATGAGGTTAAAGCCACTTGTTCTAAATTATACAGAAATTCAGTTTTGTGTCTGATATTAGAAGAATCTTTCTGCACTTTCCTATTACCCTTTACTGTAGCTGTAAAATGCAGCTAATTGACCATCAGTTCAGTTCAGTTCAATTCAGTCGTTCAGTCGTGTCTGACTCTTTGAGACCCCATGAATCGCAGCACGCCAGGCCTCCCTGTCCATCACCAACTCCTGGAGTTCACTCTCATGTCCATCGAATCAGTGATGCCATCCAGCCATCTCATCCTCTGTCATCCCCTTCTCCTCCTGCCCCCAATCCCTCTCAGCATCAGTCTTTTCCAATGAGTCACATATTATAAATGATATGATTCCAAAGAATAAATTCCTAGCATTAAATTTTAAAGTAATTGCTAATAGGTACCCTGTCCTCACATCTTTAATGACAGAAATCACAGATCTTATTCATGAGGATCACAGTTTTTGAAGTAAAATATTAGATTTTTATGTCTATTACAGTAATAGGTACTCTTACAGTAACACCAAAATAAGAAGACAGTACACAAAAGGAAAAATACAGATCAATTTCCATCATAAAATAAATGTAGAAATCCTCAAGAAAATTAATAAATGGAATTAGTAATATATAAAACAAGTTATACACTGTTATTGATTGATATTTATTCTCAACATATAAAGCTAGTTCAATATTAAAAATATATTAATATAATTCACCCAATCCTAAAGACAAAAAAAAAAAAAAGAATTACATGGTCTTATAATTCAGTGTAGAAGAAGACTTTGACAAATTTCACAACTGTTCACATAATAAAATCAAACAAACAAAAAACTTTCAGAAAAACAGGACTAGAGAGTAATTTTTCCCACTTCATTAATAGCATAAACCAAAAGAAAATAAATAAATAACAAGAAAATCAAAGAAAAAAACTCACAGTTAACATACTGAATTATTTCCCTTCTCAAGATCAGAACCAAAGCAAAAATATTCACTCTTTCAGTTCTTATTTAGAATAATATGAAATATTCTAGTAAGTGCAGTAAAGCAAGAAAAATAGTTAAAAGACAGATATGTAGGTAAGAAAGAATTAAAATAGTCTCTAACTGCAGATGAGATGATTATATACAAACTAAAGTCTAGGAATACACATATACTCAAAAAAATTCTAAAGTTAATACACTCAGCACAGATACATGAACCAAAGCAAAAATATTCACTCTTTCAGTTCTTATTTAGAATAATATGAAATATTCTAGCAAGTGCAGTAAGGCAAGAAAAATAGTTAAAAGACAGATATGTAGGTAAGAAAGAATTAAAATAGTCTCTAACTGCAGATGAGATGATTATATACAAACTAAAGTCTAGGAATACACATATACTCAAAAAAATTCTAAAGTTAATACACTCAGCACAGATACACGATATACAACAACATAAAATATTAATTGCATTCCTATAAGAGAGGAATTAACAGTCAGATTTTTATATTCACTCAAAACTGAAATATATCCAAATAACCAATTTATTTATAATAAATAAATAAATTGTCATTGAAATTTTTTGTCATTGAAAAACTATAAAACACTAATAAAAAATCAAAGAGGTTCTAAATGTAAAGACATTTAGTGTTTATAGATTGGAAGTTTCAACTTGGTAACTGTGTTAGTTTTGCAAAGGCTATCATAACAAAATATCAAAGACTAAGCAGCTTAAATAAGATAAATATATTCTCTCACAATCCTGAGGTTTGTAAATGGTCATCTCTTCTCTGCAACCCAACAAAGAAAAGATAACCTTTTAAATCAATTGTATTAGAGAAATTTGATAGGTTAAAAAAAAAAACAGTGAGGCTGGGGGGATTTCTCTGGTGGTCCAGTGGTTAAGATTTCACCTTCCAATGGAAGAGGTGAGGGTAAGATCCCTGGTTAGGGAGATAAGATCACATACCTCATGGCCAAAAAACCAAAACATAAAATGGAAACAATGTTGTAACCAATTCAATAAAACTTTAAAATGTTAGGCCCTTGACCTAAATCACACATCTTATGTAAAAATAAATATCCTGGCTGTGATATTGTACTACAGTCTAAGATGTCAACACTGAGAGAAAATGAGTGCATGAAATCCCATTGTATTATTTCTTATTACAACTAATGAATCTACATTTATTTCAAAATTCACCTTTTTAAAAAGTTTAAATATAGCATTTAAATCCTAAATAAGATTGAAAAAATCTGAATGTTGATTCATAGAATAAAGCCTTTGTCAATTTTGTGCTTGTGTTATCAAGAGCTAGGAAGATTGCTGTGATTTTATGAAAAGAAGAGATTACTCTGTGCAGCCTCTCATTCTGTAATAACTTACATGAGTACAACCTAACTAGAAGACAGACCTATTTACCAAGCAGCTGGAGGAACACATACTGTCTCTATATATGCATATATTTCATCTTCAGGAAATTAGAAATCCCTGAGCTCTAAAATTAACATTATGGTGCTTAGGAATCAAAAATGTTATTTGTTAATTTCATAGTTTAGGAAGATCTTTCATTATGACCTAAGGGGGAAAAAAACCTAATATGTAAATTAAGCAACAGAAAATTATAATAAAAGAAAAACAAAGAGAAAACCCAACAGAGCAGGTAATGAAATTTTGGTAGAGATCATTACAGACACTTTTAAGAAATAAAAGCAGTAGAACATAATGATAAACATGATTTAAAACAGAAAAATATTGAGAATTAAGGTAGTACATGCAAGACTTAATGGTTATTATAACCTCCAAAAGTGACAGAAACGAGGATGAAAATTATTTTCCAAGCAAGATTTTCAAGGAAGATTTTCAATTTTAAAGATTTTTTTTTAACTGACTGTGAAAATTATTTCAGCCTATAATTCTCCCTCAAGAGTCACTGGATGGTGATTTTGAACTCCTGAAGATGGGAAGATAATTGGCATTTTATTACTAAATATGTCTGCAAGCATAATGATGAAAATATTGCTTATTGACTTTCAATTCTGAGTCAATCCTTAGGTCATGGAAAGAAAATAAGATGTTATTTAAGGATGGAATAACAATCCAAGAACTGTGATAATGCAAAATTGTAACTTATACAAATGATATCAAGAACAAAATTGATAGAAAAGAAATAACACTAAAATCATCATATTATATAAAGTATGAAAACTGAATAAAAATGATTAAAGTTAATAACATTGTTTATACTAAAGATAACTGATTGAAAAAAAAAAAGAATAAAATAATTGACCAAAACAGGTATGGAGAAGAGGACTTGAGTAAGTTAAATATTTGTATTTGATTTGATATTGCTGCTGCTAAGTCGCTTCAGTCTTGTCTGACTCTGTGTGACCCCATAGATGGCAGCCCACCGGGCTTCCCCGTCCCTGGGATTCTCCATGCCAGAACACTGGAGTGGGTTGCCATTTCCTTCTCCAACGCATGAAAGTGTAAAGTTAAAGTGAAGTTGCTCAGTTGCGTCTGACTCTTAGGGACCGCATGGCCTGCAGCCCACCAGGCTCCTCCGTCCATGGGATTTTCCAGGCAAGAGTACTGGAGTGGGGTACCATTGCTTTCTCTGAATTTGACAATGAGGGAACAATAAATGTTATCTGATATTAATCAATTTAGAAAATAACTTATTTTATATATTGTTTGGGATGGGGAAAAAAGCAAAATATAAACAATTTTAGAAAAGTTGCCTGGAGAGTAGACTTACAAGTGAAGCTGTGGTCTGACCCTATTCACATTTAATATAAAAAATTCTTTAACATGTTATTTTTAATAGGCATATATTATTTGAAAAAAACAAATATTTTAAAACTATAACACTACTTACTAATAAGTAATAGTGACATAAGATAGGAAGATAGCTATTGTTGAATTGATATGAAAATGTAGAATAGAAGTAATTTACAAAATCATGCATATAAAAATTTTTTCTAGCATTTTTATGATAAAATGTTATTTTTCCTTAATTCATACTCAGTTCAGTTCAGTCGCTCAGTCATGTCCAACTCTTTGCGACCCCATGAGTTGCAGCATGCCAGGCCTCCCTGTCCATCACCAACTCCTGGAGGTCACCCAAACCCACGTCCATCAAGTCAGTGATGCCATCCAGCCATCTCATCCTCTGTCATCCCCTTCTCCTCCCATCCCCAATCCCTCCCAGCATCAAAGTCTTTTCCAATGAGTCAGCTCTTCTCATGAGGTGGCCAAAGTTCTAGAGTTTCAGCTTTAGCATCATTCCTTCCAAAGATTTACACTACTGAGTTTGAAATATCAGCTACCCAAATCTCTTTGTTTCTTCCTAGCTACTTGACTAGCAGCTACTTCTATTTGTGAGTAGATGACATGTATATTACAAGCAAATAAAGTAATTGGTCTTCAATTAGACTAAATTTTCACCAAGTGGGTTGTTATACACTGATTATATCCAGTTTTAAGTGGCCACACTCACAATTCAACTGTGTTCTTAATTTAATTAATTATACTTTCCAAGTTCAGAAAATTATGCTTTGCATAAAGCGTCATTTCATTAAATGAGCCACAATATGAACCACTTTTCACTGGGAATATATAGAGTACGTTTTAAATAATTTTTACCGTGAAATTAAAAGACTCTTGCTTCTTGGAAGGAAAGCTATGACAAACATAGACAGCATATTAAAAAGCAGAGACATCACTTTGGCAACAAATATCTGTATAGTCAAAGCTATGGTTTTCCAGTAGTCATCTATAGATGTGAGAATTGGACCATAAAGAAGGCTGATTGCCTCAGAACTGATGCTTTCAAACTGTTATGCTGGAAAAGACTCTTGAGAGTCCCTTGGACAGTAAGGAGATCCAAACAGTCAATCTTAAGGGAAATCAACTCTGACTGTTCATTGGGAGGACTGATGCTGAGGGAATATACAGAGTACATTTTAAATAATTTTTACCGTGAAATTAAAAGACTCTTGCTTCTTGGAAGGAAAGCTATGACAAACATAGACAGCATATTAAAAAGCAGAGACATCACTTTGGCAACAAATATCTGTATAGTCAAAGCTATGGTTTTCCAGTAGTCATCTATAGATGTGAGAATTGGACCATAAAGAAGGCTGATTGCCTCAGAACTGATGCTTTCAAACTGTTATGCTGGAAAAGACTCTTGAGAGTCCCTTGGACAGTAAGGAGATCCAAACAGTCAATCTTAAGGGAAATCAACTCTGACTGTTCATTGGGAGGACTGATGCTGAAACTGAAGCTCCAATGTTTTGGCCACCTGATGCGAAGAGCGAACTTACTGGAAAAGACCCTGATGCTGGAAAAGATTGAAGGTAAAAGGAGAAGGTGATGGCAGAAGATGAGATTTTAGATAGCATCTTCAACTCAATGGACATGAGTTTCAGCAAACTCCAGGACATAGTGAAGCTTGACATGCTGCAGTCCATGGGGTTGCAAACAATTGGTCAGGATTAGTGACTAAACAATGACAAAAATCATGTGAAGTATTATACTGAGCATTCCTAACATTTAAATTTACCCCCAAGGATGTGACCAGAGTTGATGAAATAAACAATGGGTATCCCAGGTGGCACTAGTGGTAAAGAATCTGCTTGCTAATGCAGGAGACATAAGAGACATGGGTTCAACCCCTGGGTCAGGAATATCCCCTGGAGGAGGGCACAGCAACCCACTCCAATATTCTTGCCTGGAGAATCCCATGGACAGAGGAAACTGGTGGGCTACAATCTGTGAGGTTGCATAGTGTTGGACATAACTTAGCAGAAGAGAACATACAATAAAAAGTGGATTTGAAGGTTAAAATTTTTAAAAAAAATTGGAGGTGATTCCAATTTTATTACTAGTACCAATAAAGTTACATTGAAGAACATTTAATGCATGCGATTTCAGGTTAATGTTAGTGTACTTTTGAGGCTGTGTGATAGTTTTCTGGAAAAAGAATTGCTATGTCAAAGGCTAAATAGATCTCTGATTTTGTTAGACATTGACAAAATCCTCTCCATAGATATTGTCCCATTTTACATCTTGAGAAACAAAATATTCAGTTCAGTTCAGTTCAGTTCAGTCGCTCAGTCGTGTCCGACTCTTTGCGACCCCATGAATCGCAGCACGCCAGGCCTCCCTTTCCATCACCATCTCCTGGAGTTCACTCAGACTCACGTCCATCGAGCCCATGATGCCATCCAGCCATCTCATCCTCGGTCATCCCCTTCTCCTCCCACCCCCAAACCCTCCCAGCATCACAAAATATTAGACTGTTACTTTCCTTCTTAGTCTTACCAACAGAGTGTTATCAAACATTTCACATATTTTGAATCTTATAGGTGAGTAATGGTTGTGGTTTTAATTTGCGTTTTTCTCATTAAAATGATTTAATACAAAGGTAAGTGGAGTATTTTATAGCAAACATTACTCCATTGAAAGGGAAAAATATATATTTGGATCTGAATGGCTCAGGGAAGTATCCTGGGTTAATGACAGAAGTGGCTGTTTAATTGTACTTAATTAGGTTAATCTTAAACTGTCCATTTTCCTTAGGACTACACTTTAAAGTTAATGTAAGTCATGGTTCATCCATAGTCGTCTGACCCACAAGATGGCTGAGTAGAAGGACTTATGCTCATCTCTTGTGAGAACTCCAAAATAATATCTTGCTGCTGAAAAAGATAACCCATGTCTAAGGACAAAGGAGAAGCCCCAGCAAGACAGTAGGAGGAGAAGACTTGTGTTTAGAATCAAACCTCATATTCCCCAGAGACACTCAGAGGGCTCAAATGAAACCTTGTCTGCACCAGGAGACCCCACAGAGACTGAGCCAGACCTGCCTTTGAGTGTCTGAGTGTTTCTTGTGGAAGTTTGGGTCATCAGTGGCCTGTCTCAGGGGCAGGGGCTATGGGTGGGGCAGGCCTGAATGTGGCATAAGCCCCTTTGGAAGAGGTCACCATTAACACCACCATAGAGCAGCCAGAACTTAAGCAGGACTGGGGAAACAGACTCTTGGAGGACACAAACAAAACCTTGTTCACACCAGGACCCAGGAGAAAAGAGCAGGACCCAGGAGAAAAGGTGTGAGTTGGCGGTGGCATGCTACAGGGTTGGGGGCACTAAGTGCAGCAGCACATGCAGGGGACCTTTTAAAGGAGGCCACCATTATCTTTATTACCTCCACCATAGTTTGGTCTCAGGTCAAACAACAGGGAAGGAACACAGCCCCTTCTATCAATAGAAAATTGGATTGAAGATTTACTGAGCATGGCCCCACCCATCATAACAAGACCCAGTTTCCCCTTTAGTCAGTCTCTCCCATCAGGGAGCTTCCATAAGACTCCTATCATTATCCCTCAGAGGGCAGACAGAATGAAAACCCCAGTCACAGAAAAATAATCATATTGATCACATGGGCCACAACCTTGCCTAACTCAATAAAACTATGAGTGATGCCACTCAAGATGGATGGGTCATGGTGGAGAGTTCTGACAAAAAGTGGTCCACTGGAGAAGGGAATGGAAAACCACTTCAATATTCTGAGAACCCAATGAACAGTATGAAAAGGCAAAAAGATATGACACTGAAAGATGGGCTCTCCAGGTCGGTAGGTGCCCAATATGCTACAGGAGAGGAGTGGAGAAATAACACCAGAAAGAATGAAGAGACAGAGCCAAAACAAAAACAATGCTCAGTTGTGGATATGACTGATGATGGAAGTAAAGACCAATGCTATAAAGAAAAATATTGAATAAGAACCTGGACTATTAGGTCCATGAATCAAAGTAAATTGGAAGTGGTCAAACAGGAGTTGGCAAAAGTGCATAGAGACATTTTAGGAACGAATAAACTAAAATGGACTGGAGTGGGCGAATTTAATTCAGATGACCATTATATCTACTACTGTGGGCAAGAATCCCTTAGAAGAAATGGAGTAGTCATCATAGTTAACAAAAGAGTCCAAAATGCAGTACTTGGGTGCAATCACAAAAATGTCAAAAAACTCTCAGTTCATTTCCAAGACAAACCATTCAATATCACAGTAATTCAAGTTTATGCTCCAACCAATAATGCTGAAGAAGCTGAATTGAATGATTCTATGATGACCTATAAGATATTCTAGAACTAATACCCAAAAGAGATGTCCTTTTCATTCAGTTCAGTTCATTTCAGTCGCTNTATTCAAAAGCAGAGACATTACTTTGCCAGCAACGGTCCATCTAGTAAAGGCTATGGTTGTTCCAGTGGTCATGTATGGATGTGAGAGTTGGACTAAAAGAAAGCTGAGAGCCAAAGAATTGATGTTTTTGAACTATGGTGTTGGAGAAGACTCTTGAGAGTCCCTTGGACTGCAAGGAGATCCAACCAGTCCATCCTAAAGGAGATAGTCTAGGGTTTTCATTGGAAGGACTGATGTTGAACTTGAAACTACAATACTTTGGCCACCTGATGTGAAGAGTTGACTCATTTATAAAGACCCTGATGCTGGGAAAGTTTGAGGGCAGGAGGTGAAGGGGACAACAGAGGATGAGATGGTTGGATGGCATCACTGACTCAATGGACATGGGTTTGGGTGGACTCCAGGAGTTGGTGATAGGGAGGCCTGGCATGCTGCGGTTCATGGGTTCACAAAGGGTTGGGCATGACTGAGTGACTGAACTGAACTGAAGGGAACATTTCATGCAAAGGTGGGTACAATAAAGGACAGAAACAGTATGGATCTAACTGAAGCAGAAGATATTAAGAAAAGGTGGCATCATGCACAGAAGAACTATACAAAAAAGAACTTCATGACCTAGATAACCATNTGACTGAACTGAACTGAAGGGAACATTTCATGCAAAGGTGGGTACAATAAAGGACAGAAACAGTATGGATCTAACTGAAGCAGAAGATATTAAGAAAAGGTGGCATCATGCACAGAAGAACTATACAAAAAAGAACTTCATGACCTAGATAACCATGATGGTGTGATCACTCACCTACAGCGAGACATCCTGGAATGTGAAGTCAAGTGAGCCTTACAAAGCATCACTATGAACAAAGATAGTGGACGTGATGGAATTTCAGCTACTTCAACTCCTAAAAGATGATGCTGTGAAAGTGCTGCACACAATATTCCAGCAAATCTGGAAAACTCAACAGTGGCCATAGGACTGGAAAAGGTCAGTTTTCATTCCAGTCCCAAAGAAAGGCAATGCCAAAGAATGGTCCAACTATGGCACAACTGCACTCATCTCACACACTAGCAAAGTAATGCTCAAAATTTTCCAGGCCAGGCTTTAGCAGTACATGAACAGAGAAATTTCAGTTGTTCAAGCTTGATTTAGAAAAGGCAGAGGAACCAGAATTCAAATTGTCAATGTCCATTGGATCATTGAAAAAGCAAGATATTCCAGAAAAACATCTACTTCTGCTTTATTGACTACACCAAAGTCTTTGACTGTGTGGATCACAAACTGTGGGAAATTCTTAAAGAGATGGAATACCAGACCAGCTACCTGCCTCCTGAGAAATCTGTGTACAGGTCAAATGCAACTGTTAGAACTGGACATGAAACAACAGACTGGTTCCAAATAGGGAAAGGATTATGACAAGGCTGTATATTATCACTCTGCATATTTAACTTATATGGAGAGAACATCATGAGAAATACTGGATTGGATGAAGCACAAGGTGTAATCAAGATTGTCGGGAGAAATATCAATAACCTCAGATATGCAGATGACACCACCCTTATGGCAGAAAGTAAAGGAGAACTAAAGAGCCGCTTGTTAAAAGTGAAAGTGGAGAGTGAAAAAGCTGGCTTAAAACTCAACATTCAGAAAACTAAGATCATGGCATCCAGTCCCATCACTTCATGGCAAATAGATGGGGAAATAATGGACACAGTGAGAAACTTAATTTTTTTGTGTGCTCAGTAATCACTGAAGATGGTGACTGTAGCCATGAAATTGAAAGCCACTTGTTTCTTGGAAAAAAAGCTAACCTAGGCCGCATATTAAAAAGCAGAGATATTACTTTGCCAACAATGGTCCATCTAGTCAAAGCTGTAGTTTTTCCAGTAGTCATGTATGGATATGAGAGTTGGACTATGAAGAAAGTTGAGCACTGAAGAATTGATGCTTTTGAACCATGCTATTGGAGAATACTCTTGAGAGTCCCTTGGACTGCAAGGAGATCCAACCAGTCAATTAAAGAAAATCAGTCCTGAATTGTCATTGGAAGAACTGATGCTGAAGCTGAAACTACAATGCTTTGGCCACCTTATGCAAAGAATGGACTTATTGGAAAAGACCCTGATGCTGGGAAAAACTGAAGGCAGGAGACAAAGGGGATGACAGAGGATGAGATGGTTGGATGCAATCATTGACTCATGGACATGAGTTTGAGCAAGCTCTGGGAGTTGGTGATGTACAGGGAAGTCTGGTGTGCTGCAGTCCTGGAGTCAGAAAGAGTCAGAGACGACTGAGCGACTGAACTGGGATGGAAGAAAAAAGAAGAAAAGAAGAAAGGAAAGAAATAACGAAATTAAGCAATTCTGAATTAAGATGATCAATTCAGTTCAGTCGCTCAGTAGTGTCTGAATCTTTGAGACCCCATGAATTGCAGCACGCCAGGACTCCCTGCTCATCACCATCTCCCAGAGTTCACTCAGACTCACGTCCATCGAGTCTCTTCTCCTCCCACCCCCAAACCCTCCCAGCATCACAAAATATTAGACTGTTACTTTCCTTCTTAGTCTTACCAACAGAGTGTTATCAAACATTTCACATATTTTGAATCTTATAGGTGAGTAATGGTTGTGGTTTTAATTTGCGTTTTTCTCATTAAAATGATTTAATACAAAGGTAAGTGGAGTATTTTATAGCAAACATTACTCCATTGAAAGGGAAAAATATATATTTGGATCTGAATGGCTCAGGGAAGTATCCTGGGTTAATGACAGAAGTGGCTGTTTAATTGTACTTAATTAGGTTAATCTTAAACTGTCCATTTTCCTTAGGACTACACTTTAAAGTTAATGTAAGTCATGGTTCATCCATAGTCGTCTGACCCACAAGATGGCTGAGTAGAAGGACTTATGCTCATCTCTTGTGAGAACTCCAAAATAATATCTTGCTGCTGAAAAAGATAACCCATGTCCAAGGACAAAGGAGAAGCCCCAGCAAGACAGTAGGAGGAGAAGACTTGTGTTTAGAATCAAACCTCATATTCCCCAGAGACACTCAGAGGGCTCAAATGAAACCTTGTCTGCACCAGGAGACCCCACAGAGACTGAGCCAGACCTGCCTTTGAGTGTCTGAGTGTTTCTTGTGGAAGTTTGGGTCATCAGTGGCCTGTCTCAGGGGCAGGGGCTATGGGTGGGGCAGGCCTGAATGTGGCATAAGCCCCTTTGGAAGAGGTCACCATTAACACCACCATAGAGCAGCCAGAACTTAAGCAGGACTGGGGAAACAGACTCTTGGAGGACACAAACAAAACCTTGTTCACACCAGGACCCAGGAGAAAAGAGCAGGACCCAGGAGAAAAGGTGTGAGTTGGCGGTGGCATGCTACAGGGTTGGGGGCACTAAGTGCAGCAGCACATGCAGGGGACCTTTTAAAGGAGGCCACCATTATCTTTATTACCTCCACCATAGTTTGGTCTCAGGTCAAACAACAGGGAAGGAACACAGCCCCTTCTATCAATAGAAAATTGGATTGAAGATTTACTGAGCATGGCCCCACCCATCATAACAAGACCCAGTTTCCCCTTTAGTCAGTCTCTCCCATCAGGGAGCTTCCATAAGACTCCTATCATTATCCCTCAGAGGGCAGAGAGAATGAAAACCCAAGTCACAGAAAAATAATCAAATTGATCACATGGGCCACAACCTTGCCTAACTCAATAAAACTATGAGTGATGCCACTCAAGATGGATGGGTCATGGTGGAGAGTTCTGACAAAAAGTGGTCCACTGGAGAAGGGAATGGAAAACCACTTCAATATTCTGAGAACCCAATGAACAGTATGAAAAGGCAAAAAGATATGACACTGAAAGATGGGCTCTCCAGGTCGGTAGGTGCCCAATATGCTACAGGAGAGGAGTGGAGAAATAACACCAGAAAGAATGAAGAGACAGAGCCAAAACAAAAACAATGCTCAGTTGTGGATATGACTGATGATGGAAGTAAAGACCAATGCTATAAAGAAAAATATTGAATAAGAACCTGGACTATTAGGTCCATGAATCAAAGTAAATTGGAAGTGGTCAAACAGGAGTTGGCAAAAGTGCATAGAGACATTTTAGGAACGAATAAACTAAAATGGACTGGAGTGGGCGAATTTAATTCAGATGACCATTATATCTACTACTGTGGGCAAGAATCCCTTAGAAGAAATGGAGTNATTAGGTCCATGAATCAAAGTAAATTGGAAGTGGTCAAACAGGAGTTGGCAAAAGTGCATAGAGACATTTTAGGAACGAATAAACTAAAATGGACTGGAGTGGGCGAATTTAATTCAGATGACCATTATATCTACTACTGTGGGCAAGAATCCCTTAGAAGAAATGGAGTAGTCATCATAGTTAACAAAAGAGTCCAAAATGCAGTACTTGGGTGCAATCACAAAAATGTCAAAAAACTCTCAGTTCATTTCCAAGACAAACCATTCAATATCACAGTAATTCAAGTTTATGCTCCAACCAATAATGCTGAAGAAGCTGAATTGAATGATTCTATGATGACCTATAAGATCTTCTAGAACTAATACCCAAAAGAGATGTCCTTTTCATTCAGTTCAGTTCATTTCAGTCGCTCAGTCATGTCTGACTTTTTGTGACCCCATGAATCTCTGCAAGCCAAGCCTCCCTGTCCATTACAGGGAAATAAAATGAAAATGTATGAAGTCAAAAGATACCTGGAGTAACAGGCAAATTTGGCCTTGGACATCACCAGATGGTCATTACCAAAATCAGATTGATTATGTTCTTTGCAGCCAAAGATGGAGAAACTCTATACAGTCAGCAAAAACAAGACTGAGGGCTGACTGTGGCTCATATCATGAACTCTTCATTCCCAAATTCAGACTTAAATTGAAGAAAGTNGATACCTGGAGTAACAGGCAAATTTGGCCTTGGACATCACCAGATGGTCATTACCAAAATCAGATTGATTATGTTCTTTGCAGCCAAAGATGGAGAAACTCTATACAGTCAGCAAAAACAAGACTGAGGGCTGACTGTGGCTCATATCATGAACTCTTCATTCCCAAATTCAGACTTAAATTGAAGAAAGTAGGGAAAAACACTACATATTCAGGTATAACCTAAATCAAATCCTTTATGATAGATAAAGTGGAAGTGACAGATTCAAGGGATTATCTGATAGAGTGTCTGAATATCTATGGTCAGAGATTCATGACAATATACAGGAGGCAGTGATCAAGATCAGATCTCAAAAAAAAAAAAAGAAAGAAAGAAATGCAAAAAGCCAAAATGGTTGTCTCAGGAGGCCTTACAAATAGCTGAGAAAAGAGAAGACAAAGCAAAGAAATACTCAGACTTATGTCCATCGAGTTGGTGATGCCATCCAGCCATGTCATCCTCTGTCGTCCCCTTGTCCTCCTGCCCCCAAAACCTCTCAGCATCAGGGTCTTTTCCCATGAGTCAACTCTTCGCATGAGGTGGCCAAAGTATTCGAGTTTCAGCCTCAGCATCAGTCCTTGCAATGAACACCCAGGACTGATTTCCTTTAGGATGGACTGGTTGGATCTTCTTGCAGTCCAAGGGACTCTCAAGAGTCTTCTCCAACATGACAGTTCAAAAGCATCAATTCTTCAGCACTCAGCTTTCTTCACAGTCCAACTCTCACATCCATACATGGGGGACCACTGGAAAAACCATAGCCTTTACTAGACAGACCTTTGCTGGCAAAGTAATATCTGTGCTTTTCATTATGCTATCTAGGTTGGTCACAACTTTCCTTCCAAGGAGTAAGCATCTTTTAATTTCATGGCTGTAATCACCATCTGCAGTGATTTTGGAGTCCCCCAAAACAAAGTCTGATGCTGTTTCCACTGTTTGCCCATCTATTTCCCATGAAGTGCTGGGACGAGATGTCATGATCTTAGTTTTCTTAATGTTGAGCTTTAAGCCAACTTTTCAACTCTCTTCTTTCACTTTCATCAAGAGGCTTTTTAGTTCCTCTTCACTTTCTGCCATAAGGGTGGTGTCATCTGCATATCTGA
>SJYX01021134.1:49355-84793 GCA_006410675.1 Oreotragus oreotragus
TTTATATTTGCTTTTATTTCCAGTATTCTGGGAGGCGGATCATTGAGGATCCTGCTGTGATTTATGTCGGAGAGTGTTTTGCCTATGTTCTCCTCTAGGAGTTTTATAGTTTCTGGTCTTACATTTAGATCTTTAATCCATTTTGAGTTTATTTTTGTGTGTGGTGTTAGAAAGTGATCTAGTTTCATTCTTTTACAAGTGGTTGACCAGTTTTCCCAGCACCTCTTGTTAAAGAGATCGTCTTTACTCCATTGTATATTCTTGCCTCCTTTGTCAAAGATAAGGTATCCATATGTGTGTGGATTTATCTCTGGGCTTTCTATTTTGTTCCATTGATCTATATTAACAGGAAATTTTAAATTTTTATTTATTTTTTATTTTTGGCTGTGCTGAGTCTTCATTGATGTGTGTAAGCTTTCTCTGGTTGTGATGAGTGGGGACTACTCTTTAACTGGGGTGCACAGGCTTCTCATTTTGGTTGCTTCTCCTGTTGTGAAGCATGGGCTCTAGGGCGTGCAGGTTCAGTAACAGTGGCCCATGGGCTCAGTTGCCCTTTGACATGTGGAATCTTTCTAGATGAGGGATTGAACCTGTGTCTCCTGCATTGGAAGGCATATCTTAACCACTTGACCACCTGGGAAATCCTTATAATTACTTTTTCAGGAGAGAAAAGGTGTCTAGTATTTTATTTATAAGTAGCAACTGAAATTTGGTCTTGCTCAATAAAATTTTTTATTACATATGTATCATTTAGCTTAACTAAATAATAGTCTGAGACACCAGGCATCCAGTTCCATTATTTCATGCCAAATGAAATGTGAAAAGGTAGAAGTAGTAACAAATTTCCTCTTTTTGGGCTCTAAAATTACTGCAAATGATGACAGCAGCCATTACATCAGAAGATGATTGCTTCTTGGCAGGAAAACTATGACTAACCTAGTTTGTGTTAGAAAGCAAAGACATCACTGCCAACAAAAATCCATACAGTCAGGGCTATGGTCTTCTCAGTGGTCATGTTTGGCTGTGAGAGCTTGACTGTAATAAGGGAAAACACCAAAGAATTGATAGCTTCGAACTGTGGTCCTGGAGGGGATTCTTGAGAGTCTCTCGGACAGCAAAGAGATCAAATCAGTCAATCTTGAAGGAAATCAACCCTGAATACTCTTTGGAAGGACTGATGCCAAAGCTGAAACTCCAATATTTTGGTCACCAGATGTGAACAGCAGGCTCACTGGACAAGTCCTGATGCTGGGAAAGATTAAGAGGAGAAGGGGAAGAGGGTATCAGAGGATGAGATGATGGGATGGCATCACCAACGCAATGGACATGAACTTGGGCAAACTCCAGCAGATGGTGATAGACAGGGAAGCCTGGCATGCTGCAGTCCATGAGGTTGCAAAGAGTTGGATCTAACAGGGTGACTGAACAACAAAAACAACAAAGTAATAGTCAGATATTTCTTATAATAATATTACTGTATTAATTCATTTACAACACCAAAGTTTTGAAAAGTCATGACATAAAGGAAAAACTGTGATCATTACTTTAAAAGTGAAAGTGAAGTTGTGTCCGACTCTTTGCAACCCCATGGACTGTAGCCTACCAGGCTCCTCCGTCCATGGGATTTTCCAGGCAAGAGTACTGGAGTGGTTTGCCATTGCCTTCTCCAGGGGATCTTCCTGACCCAGGGATCAAACCCAGGTCTCAGGGACTGAACCCGGGTCTTCCACCTTGTAGAGATGTGTATNGTAGCCTACCAGGCTCCTCCGTCCATGGGATTTTCCAGGCAAGAGTACTGGAGTGGTTTGCCATTGCCTTCTCCAGGGGATCTTCCTGACCCAGGGATCAAACCCAGGTCTCAGGGACTGAACCCGGGTCTTCCACCTTGTAGGTATTTACAACACCAAAGTTTTGAAATTTACAACACCAAAGTTTTGAAAAGTCATGACATAAAAGAAAAACTGTGATCATTACTTTTAAAGCAAATAGCAATTATTTACTTAAGAGTAAAGTTGGAAATTTAAGAGGCATATTTGCATTGATTCTACTATTATTCCCTCATCTTTTTTTGTGTCTACACTACTCTCATAACATATTTCAGAATATTACTGAACACTGAAGGAGGTTAACCTCCTTGGTATTTAGCAATATCCAAGTGACTTTTTTTTTTTTTTTTGGCTTTAAAACATTTTCCACATAATACAGAAGTTTCACTCTTCTGTGAAAAGCTAAACTATGCCTTAAAAAGTGCATGTAAAGAATGTTAATTTTCTTGTGTGTGTATGTGGCTATGCATTTCTTCTACTTACAAGGCTGTTTGCTAAAAATTGTTCCACTTTAAAATAAATATTTTTCAGCTATTGGCTACCAGTAAGCCAGTCTGTTTATGTCAGCACTGTTTATACTTAGTGTTTACTTTAGTCTTCTTTCCTTTGACTTTGAAATAGATCTTGCAATGCTCATACCATCTTTTCCTGTACTGCTTGAAATAAGCAATCATCTACTTTTTTACACAGCTTCCATTTATGTTTAGGATAGTCAAAGTATATGGTTTGATCCTACAGAGGTATAAAACAGTGTTCCGAAAAGCACAGCTACAATTTCCTTCTAAGTTGCTATTAGTAAAATATGAACTTAATCATTTATAGAAATTGAAGGCTAATATGGATTTTCCTGTTTTGAAATTTTTTGATTTTCCTTTGGATGACAATCTTACAATATAACCATTTACATGTGATTCACCTGGGAAATTGTACTGAGTGATTAAGAATCGTTTTTATTGATGCATCAGCATGAATTTAGGAAACATATTTAAAAAACTTTAATTGTGAATATGTTAGAGAAATAAAATATCAGAGAAGTTGTATTTGAGATCCACTAAACTCATCAGTGATTTTCATCAGCTGAAAACCTAGAAATGCACAGTACATACAAAGTATACATGGGACGGAAACTCAGCCAAAGTTTCGTATTTGAGATACCTTAGTTAGTAAAATATTTACCTGATACAATATTTGAAGTATTTAGAAGTGTTTCGCTTTTTATTTCAGCATAAATTCTGCATTAAAATCCAATCAAACTTTTGTATACTGATTGCACACATGAAAGAAGACACATAAGTAAACATACACTCATGGAATTGTAAATGGTGAATATTTATTTAAAATTGCTAATAAAACTATTTAAGTTGTTTATTTAACTTAAAAAACTTTGTAAGTACTTTGATTTGGCTTTACTGCTTTAGACCTAACCTTCGAACATCAATTTTCTAATCATTCTTAAGGAAAATAAAACGCTATCATAAATTTTTAGTTTTCTATACAATACTACC
Source organism: Oreotragus oreotragus (assembly GCA_006410675.1). Lineage (NCBI taxonomy): Eukaryota > Metazoa > Chordata > Mammalia > Artiodactyla > Bovidae > Oreotragus > Oreotragus oreotragus. The sequence continues at coordinate 52,687 of SJYX01021134.1, forward strand.
AATTCTACTCTTTTATTGACTGCTGTGAATCTAGAACTATTTATTTTAGAAAACATTGAGCAAACATCTTTTGCCTAGAATGAAAAACTTTAAAGTTTCAGATGGATTACACAAAAGAACACGTTTTTCTTTTCAAAGTAAAGTGATTTTAAGAGCTTATAATGAGTTAGTAAATGTTTTCTGAATATCAAATGCTTTTTAAAAATCTCTTTCTTTGAGTGGTAATTTCTAAATTAACTGGAAGCATGTGAAATCGTTCTAAATTAATGATTAAAAAATAAACTTCAAAAATTTTAACTGCTTCTTTAAGCTTTACATTAACAAGTCATAGTTCATGATATGCCTTAAAATATTCTGATAAAGTATCCAGATTATGTTCATCCAAAGAGATAATTAATTCATTTCTATATTCATTTGTGATAATTGGAGCAATGACTGTATTAAACTAAATAACGATACTTTGACAGTGTGAAGATGCAAATGCGTGTGAAAAATAACATTTTTCCAAAGATGAGAAGTTATATTTTATCTTAAACCTGATTTAAGGCTTTTGCATAAGATATATGTTTGTCTGGAAGTGGCTTTCCCCATATAATTACCTGGTTTACTCCTGCACTTCCACCTTCATAGAGACCACACCTGACCACTCTCCAACTGCTCCAAAGTACTCTGAAAACCTTTGATCTGTTATATTGCTTTCATAGCATGAATGCTTAATCTACTATATTCACTGTTTTATTTTCCATAGTGTTGTTGGTTTCCTCCCATGCCCATGCCAGATTTCAAACTTTTCATGTTCAAGAACTCAAGCTTTTCTTTCCAGTTAATCTATTTTCAAGATCACTTTTGGAAAATAGTAGAAGCCCAGTATGTTTGTGTCAAAAAAGACTCAGTGACCTAAGAAGAATTTCAGAAAATTCTTTGTTGTCATAATCACATAAAAATGCATGAAGTAACACCAGTAACTGATTAGATGGGAAGGGCAGGCTGAAATGAAAAAGTAATAAAAAGTAAAAAATGAGTTTAGATGAGATTTAAAAATACCTGCTAGGAAAGGAAAAACACAATCTAAAAGTTACAGCCACACTAGAAGCCCTAAGACAATGAGAAACAATATGCTTGTAATGTCACAGTTATAATTATTATTATTAATTTTTGTTAACTTCCTGAATCAAAAGGAAGCTATAAAGTCTGAGTTTGAAGCATGAGAGTGGAGACAGAAACAAATTACCAAAATATTTGATTAAAATATTAAAAATAAATAGTTATATACAAGAAAAATATTTTAAAAGTCATGAAGAATAAAAGAAATATCAATTGATATTTATANATCAGAGATGTGTATAAGAGACAGGCTATAAAGTCTGAGTTTGAAGCATGAGAGTGGAGACAGAAACAAATTACCAAAATATTTGATTAAAATATTAAAAATAAATAGTTATATACAAGAAAAATATTTTAAAAGTCATGAAGAATAAAAGAAATATCAATTGATATTTATAAAAATACTAGTCAAAATTAGGGATATGATTAGTATGAAACCATTGAGTATTAGAAAGAAAATGATTAGAAAGTGAAAGAGAAGTTAATTAAAATTCTACAGTATGAAAAAAATTTAACCAGCAAGAAGTTAGTAGAAATATGAAATAGAGGTAATTCACTAAATGATAGGTTGATATTTCTGTGTAACTATGTTCTCAATCTACCCACCTTTCTGTTTCCTGTTTTTTCAACATACTTAAGGCTGTGGTTTTTCCAGTAGTCATGTATGGATGTGAGAGTTGGACTGTGAAGAAAGCTGTGTGTCAAAGAATTGATGTTTTTGAACTGTGGTGTTGGAGAAGACTCTTGAGAGCTCCTTGGACTGCAAGGAGATCCAACCAGTCCATCCTAAAGGATATCAGTCCTGGGTGTTCATTGGAAGGACTGATGCTAAAGCTAATTCCAATACTTTGGCCACCTCATGCAAAGAGTTGACTCATTGGAAAAGACCCTGATGCTGGGAGGGATTGGGGGCAGGAGGAGAAGGGGACAATAGAGGATGAGATGGCTGGATGGCATCACCGACTTGATCGACATGAGTTTGAGTAAACTCCAGGAGTTTGCGATGGACAGAGAGGCCTTAGTGTGCTGCAATTTATGGGGTCGCAAAGAGTCAGACACAACTGAGCAACTGAACTGAACTGAATGTATGAGAAGGATGTTGAATAGTACTATAATAATGAAGATTAAAAAAAATAATTACATAAACTACCACATTGAAATGTGCAAGAATCACATATCTTTTAAAGGGAATTATTCATATAACTAAAATAAACTAATTCTTATAGTATTTAAATAGTTCTAGGCTATCGCTTGAAGTGGACTTCGTTGTGTCAAACTACAGATTGAATAGCATTATTTTATAAAACAAATCTCAAGCATCACTAAAAAATAGCAATTAAATCGTAAGAGAAAATATATCTTACACTTGATAAGTTCAGTTCAATGTTTATTAAAATTCAAAGGAAATATAAATAGACACAGACATATGTAAACATGACAAGAACACATATCTCAATCTACCTACATTCCAAAATGTTCTGAAAATTAACAGATTTATTATTATAAATGTGAAAAAAATTTATGTATTTGATCTAGCAATGACAATAATGTACTATAATCTATTTTTTTAAATTTTTGCCTTGTAATAGAAAGTCAAGTTCAAAATAATGAATAATCCAATGAAATCAGAGTGTATGTAAAATGTATGAACATCAGAACTAGCTAATTATGCCAAGTTGGTTTGATTAACACATCTCTTCATTGGAAAACTGAAATTCCAATCCTATTTCAGTGGAAAAAAATCAAGATGACTATTGGGAGAGTGTTCTTAGCCATCAAAACCTAGCTATACTAATTCAATGACTAATGATTTTACCACATTCTATATGAATGACAACAATTCCAGACACTGTAATATTCATATTCTTTACAGTATATTGCTAAGCACTGCATTTGCTCTAGTTGTTTTCATATTATGTGTCAATTTTTGTTAACTTGATCTTTCTACACCTATCTATTATTAAGGTTGGAGAAGGCAATGGCACCCAACTCCAGTACTCTAGCCTGGAAAATCCCATGGGCAGAGGAGCCTGGTGGGCTACAGTCCGTGGGGTTGTGAAGAGTCGGACATGACTGAGCGACTTCACTTTCACTTTTCACATTCATGCATTGAAGAAGGAAATGGCAACCCACTCCAGTGTTCTGGCCTGGAGAATCCCAGGGACGGGGGAGCCTGGTAGGCTGCCGCCTATGGGGTGGCACAGAGTCTGACACGACTGAAACGACTTAGCAGCAGCATTCTTGAGGTCTTTGTATTTATCCTATAGATGCTATGTTGGAAATCACGGTAGCTAACGCAGGACCAGATATCACGAAACATTTATGTAATCCAAAAAGGAGACTTTGTAACAAGCTGCAAGAGTGGGGAATAGTAATTTATTTAAATAGAAGGCACATATGGGGCAAAAAATATTTGTTAAAGAAATTTAATCTAAAAGGCAAGGAGGGAGATGAGTAAGAATAAGAAACAGAAGCTATGGTGATTGGAAAACAATATTCATGTGAAAATTGAATATTATAGGCATCAAGTTATTTCATGTAGTCTTGATTTCAACTGTAACTGAAGCACAGATCATAAAGCATACGTTTTTAATATGACATCCTGAAAGGAAAATGTGACAAATATGATTTTCAGATAACAAAGCATTAGTTTATCACTGCATTTTGTTGTGAAGATAGAGAACTAAATTTGAGAATATTTACATACCACTTATCCTATTGACACACAGAATAAGCAGCTTTAGCCATAGCTCATCATTCTGAAATTTAATATCTCTTTTGTTTACTAAAAAAAGACAAAAGGCAAAACTGTGATAATCAGATGATTTTCAGTTATGTTTAGGGATGGTTATATTAAGCATGATGTTTGTAATATTAATAGGAAGCTACTGTTGTTCAAATGGATATTGCAACATAGTTTTCTTGTCCATTCAAATTTATAATCTATGTTGCTGCACTGCTGCTAAGTCACTTCAGTCGTCTCCAACTCTGTGCAACCCCATAGATGACAGCCCACTGGGCTCCCCTGTCCCTGGGATTCTCAAGGCAAGAACACTGGAGTGGGTTGCCATTTCCTTCTCCAATGCATGGAAGTATAAAGTGAAAGTGAATGTGCACAGTCGTGTCCGACTCTTTGCAACCCCATGGACTGTATAGCCTACCAGGCTCCTCCATCCATGGGATTTTCCAGGCAAGAGTACTGGAGTGGGGTACCATTGCCTTCTCCGATAATCTATGTTAGACACAGAAAATTTAGCTTACCAAATTACTCTAATTATCCATATATATACCCAGTTACTGGGCTTCCCAGGTGGCCCTAGTGGTAAAGAACCTGTCTGCCAATACAGGTAGACTTAAGAGATATGAGTTCGATCCCTGGGTTAGAAAGATTCCCTGGAGGAGGGTTCAGCAACTGACTCCAGTATTCTTGCCTGGAGAATCCCATGGTCAGAGGAGCCTGGTTGCAGTTTATAGGATCTCACAAAGGCAGATACAACTGAAGTGACTTTGCACACACACATGGTACCCAGGAACCATGCTTTAATGTGAACATCATATAAATTTATATAAATAACCTTGAATTATGGAAAACATTTTAAAATATATTTCTAGCATATTGTGAGAAGTAAAATTTTATTTAGAGTTGATTCACTTAAAAACATTGTATCAGAAGATTTAAGGTGGGAAAAAAGGCAGGTACTGTTACCTATACCCTTAGACAGATAGGTTGAGTCAGTATTAAAGAACACACGCATAAATTATGAGTTAACTTGTTTTTGTTTTTTTTTTTATCACATGCATCATGAAGTATGCACTAATTTGCTACATAAGAGTTTGAAAATTCTTACTCTGATGCTTTTTAGCTTTGTAATCTTGACAAAAGATATCAAATCTGTTTTAGACTCAATTTATTTATCTGTGAAGCTGACAAAATAGAGTGACTCCTCACAGATTAATTGCAGAGATTGGACAATGTAAGACACAGAAAACAACTACTACACATAGAAAATGTTCAAAATGTATCACCTAATATTAATGTTAATTTTAGTGTAAGTAACCCAGTTTCTCTAGAGTGTTTCTAGCTTCTGAGATGTTATGGGAACTAGTTTTATTAAAGATGGGACTTGATTCCACCTCAAATACAGCATGCTGCTGCTGCTGCGGCTGCTAAGTCGCTTCAGTCATGTCCGACTTTGTGCGATCTCATAGACGGCAGCCCATCAGGCTCCTCTGTCTCTGGGATTCTCCAGGCAAGGACACTGGAGGGAGTGGGTTGCCATTTCCTTCTCCAATGCATGAAAGTGAAAAGTGAAAGTGAAGTCGCTCAGTCGTGTCTGACTCATAGCGACCCCATGGACTGTATAGCCTACCAGGCTCCTCCATCCATGGGAGTTTTCAGGCAAGAGTACTGGAGTGGGGTGCCATTGCCCTCTCCCATATACAACATACTTCATTCACATATATCTTTGATTCTGTTTCTATTTAGCATTCTCTGATGTACATAACATTTTCCAAAGGAAGTCAACCCCTTCTGCTGCATTTTTTAAACAGATTTTAATTTCGGTACCTGACAGGACAACACAGTTCATCTCTTCAGCACGCCATGTGTTTGTCACTCTATTCTGTGGATCCTATTTTCTGTGTGCTATAGACTACTATCTGTATCTCCATTTTGAGGTGTATTTATTTCTGTGCTTTTTCTATCACCAAATTATCCTACATTTGCATTTATTATTTCCTTAGTTTTATATTTCAAAGGCACTAATAATTGACTGGACTGCTGCAGACATCTAGATTTGTAACCTTATTTCCAATTCTCCTGAGGAACAGCTAGAGCACTGACCTAGATGCCAATCTTCTCAAAAGCCCACTTGCTTCAGGTGATTTTCCTTCCTATTTTCTGAAACCTCTGAGACTGAATCTTAAAGTTGAATTCCGTTCTTTTTTTGACATGTTCTGACTACATTCACAGAAAGAAACCTTATAACATTTACAATTTTAAAAATTACCTCAAATAGTAAGACTTTAATTCCCCCTGGATGTCATGCCTCACAATCGTGGTTGTTTCCTGGGAACATGAACCTGGGCAGGAATTTCCTTCTCCTTCCTTGTCAAGAGGTGAACTCACTCCTTTGTGCTTGAGTTTGTTCAGTTTCTCCACACTAAGGTTAGAAAGACTGTTTTGATTATTTTACAACCCTGACATTCAATTGTGAACCTGACAAACTTATTGCACCCAAAACTATTAAGGATCCAGGAATAAATTGTCATCTTTCTTCTCAGAAAGACAAATAGTGTCACTCTGGAAAGGAAAATTGTTTCTAGTAGACCCATTCAATTTTTCTGAAAGGATGCAATTAAAATGTAGAACACATACCAGTACTGAACATATTTTACTGCCTTGTGTAAGGAAACAAAAACACAAGTAAATAAAAGTAAAACTTCCTTCAGAACTTTGCAATTCACTAAATAGCACTATAAAATGTCTTTTGTCAAAGAAGATAATAGGTCTGTTTTTGGTTTCAGAGCAGTTCTAGAAGGGTAAGTGTCTTAAACTGTCACCAAATGTGGCATCTATCTTATCTATTAATGGTCTTGGGAAGACCGTTTTCAGAATGCAGAAGTTTAAAACTAAAATTCACTTCTTGGGGCTAGAGCTTTTAATGGACTGACTGTCACTGATAGGGAAATGATGGAGAGCACAATGTTTCTGTAATCTTATTAGCTGGATATATTGTGTGAAGTTGAAATTCCCAATCTCCAGAATATGTACATATACTACTAGTGAGGAGAGAAGAAAAGCAATTCAAAGTTCTATATTTAACTTTCATTCCTTTGAATACAACACTAAAATAGCCATTTCCATGGCACTGTATTCTCCTTATTTCTTTAGTGGGCAGTAAAGATAAATCTCATATTATTTTAGCATAATATCCTTTCAAAGGAAATCTATTTTGAAATGACATCTTATGTGGTTTGAAAACTTCCTTTCATTCATATAAAGTTGGTAACTTCTCTGCTTTCTTCATTAGAAAGAGATGAGGTAATATATTCAATCAACAATGACACAAACGTGCACTTCACAAGTATTTGCTTAAAAATTTTAGTTCTGTGCAAATGTGATATTTAAGAACTGATTTTTTTAGAGGAAACCAAATAAATTTGTTGACTTTTATTCACAATGCCCATGGAAGATTGTTTTCTATTGATCATTTATATTAAACTGTCAATATGTAAAACTAGAAAACTGCAGAAATGTCTTTATATGAGTGCAAACAGTATCAGTCATGTAGAATTGGTTGACAGGTACTCAGATGTTTGGCACATTGCAGCTTAAATAACAAAATTTCCCTATAAAAGATTGATTTTCTCTTTGTTAATGTAACCTTTTCTTTCCAGTTTAATGGAGAAAAAAAATCTATGAATTAAGGCATTCAATTTTTTAAATATGCGTAATCTCAACTGAAATGCATTTAGGTAGAAATAATGAGAGGAAAACAAAATTTTAGCCCTAGTTCTGCCACTTCCTTATTTATTTGTTTATTTATTTATTCACTGGTCCATGGCAAATCACTCAGTCTCTCTTAGTTCCCATGTCCATGTGTGTCTAGTAACTACATAATTGCCAAAGATGCTTAAAATTTTATAATAATTTAAAAAAGACCACAGAAGAGGTAATCTCAAAAATACATTAAATATGTTCAAAAGTGAATAAGAATTCTATTTTCCCCCTAGAAGACAACTGGTACAAATGTGTGATATTTCAACTGGTAGAAAAATATATTTTCTGACATCTTCAGTAATAACTCCATGTAAACCAGGAAAAAAAGAATGACTTCAAAGGACATAATAATAATAAACATAAAGAATGCTTTCCATTTTTTTTTCAGTTGTAGCTGGTAGCTTTAAAGATTGCCTTATAAAATTCTCATAATAAGCCTAAAAAATTGGTTCTCAAAACCATTATTTTCTAGATGAAGAACCTGGGACTCAAGATGTTTGGGTAAGACACACAAGGTGGAATAGCTAGTAACACTGGAAGTGGATTCAGTGTCTAAGAGTCTGGATATAGAGCTGATATAATTTAACCATCACTGCAGCTACAATTCTGAAGACACATGAGAATTACTTTAGATTTGGAAGAGATATGGAAAAAAGACTACCTATTTTAGGCAAAATATATACTGAAAACAATCTTCCTTTGTTTCAAAGAACACCTGTACTGCTGTTACTAAAATATAATCTTTTAAATACTCTCTTTCCTTATCAACCAAGAAACAATATTTTATTATTGGGAGATATGTAAACCAGCATATTAGCTATAGGGATGGATGAAGAACAAACTGGAATCAAGATTGCTGGGAGAAATATAAATAACTTCAGATGTGCAAATGGCACCACCTTTATGGGAGAAAGTGAAGAGGAGCTAAAGCCCATCTTGATGAAGGTGAAAGAAAGAGAAGAGTGAAAAAGCTGGTGTAAAACTCAACATTCACAAAAACAAAGATCATGGCATCTAGTCCCATCACTTCATGGCAAATAGATGGAGAGATGATTGAACAGTGAAAGACTTTATTTTCTTGGGCTCAAAAATCACTGAAGATGGTCACAGGAGCCATGAAATTAAAAGATGTTTGCTCCTTGGAAGAAAAATTATGACCAATCTAGATAGCTTATAAAAAACAGAGACATTACTTTGCCCACAAATGTCCATACACTCAAAGCTATGGTTTTTCCAGTAGTCATGTATGGATGTGGGAGTTGGATGATAAAGAAAGCTGAGCAATGAAGAACTGATGCTTTTGAACTGTGGTGTTAGAAAATACTCTCAAGAGTCCCTTGGACTGCAAGGAGATCAAATCAATCATTCCTAAAGGAAATCAGTCCTGAATATTCACTGAAGGGACTGATCCTGAAGCTGAAACTCAAATACTTTGGCCAACTGATGCAGAGTCAACTCATTTGAAAAGACCCTGATGCTGGGAAAAATGGAAGGCAGGAGGAGAAGGGGACAACAGAATATGAGACGGTTGGATGACCTCAGCAAATCAATAGAAATGAGTTTGAACAAACTCCTAGAGATGGTGAAGGACAGGGAAGCTTGGCGTGCTGCAGTCCATGGGGTGGCAAAGAGTTAGACACAACTGAAGGACTGAACAACAACAATAACAACAATAGGATTAAAGTTTCTTGGTTTTCTACCAATGGATTTTGGCAAGAAAAAATTTTTTCTTTGATGTTCCCAAGGCAAACAAGGCTTCAACAATATGTGAACCATGAACTTTCAGATGTTCAAGTTGGTTTTAGAAAAGGCAGAGGAACCAGAGATCAAATTGCCAACATCCGCTGGATCATGGAAAAAGCAAGAGAGTTCCAGAAAAACATCTATTTCTGCTTTATTGACTATGCCAAAGCCTTTGACTGTGTAGATCACTATAAACTGTGGAAAATTCTGAAAGAGATGGGAANGGTTTTAGAAAAGGCAGAGGAACCAGAGATCAAATTGCCAACATCCGCTGGATCATGGAAAAAGCAAGAGAGTTCCAGAAAAACATCTATTTCTGCTTTATTGACTATGCCAAAGCCTTTGACTGTGTAGATCACTATAAACTGTGGAAAATTCTGAAAGAGATGGGAATACCAGACCACCTGATCTACCTCTTGAGAAACCTGTATGCAGGTCAGGAAGCAACAGTTAGAACTGGACATGGAACAACAGACTGGTTCCAAATAGGAAAAGGAGTATGTCAAGGCTGTATATTGTCACCCTGCTTATTTAACTTATATGCAGAGTACATCATGAGAAATGCTGGGGTGAAAGAAGCACAAGCTGGAATCAAGACTGCTGGGAGAAATATCAATAACCTCAGATATGCAGATGATACCACCCTTACGGCAGAAAGTAAAGAGGAACTAAAATGCCTCCTGATGAAAGTGAAAGAGGAGAGTGAAAAAGCTGGCTTAAATTTCAACATTCAGAAAATTAATGTCATGGCATCTGGTATCATCACTTCTTGGCAAATCTATGGGGAAACAGTGGAAAGAGTGTCAGACTTTATTTTTTAGGGCTCCAAAATCACTGAAGATGGTTATTGTAGCCATGAAATTAAAACTTTCTTACTTCTTGGAAGGAAAGTGATGACCAACCTAGATAGCATATACAAAAGTAGAGACATTACTTTGCCAACAAAGTTCTGTCTAGTCAAAGCTATGATTTTTCTAGTGGTCATGTATAGATGTGAGTGTTGGACTGTGAAGAAAGCTGAATGCCGAAGAATTGATGCTTTTGAACTGTGGTATTGGAGAAAACTCTTGTGAGTCCCTTGGACTTCAAGAAGATCCAACAAATCCATTCTGAAGGAGATCAGCCCTGGGATTTCTTTGGAAAGAATGATGCTAAAGCTGAAACTCCAGTACTTTGGCTACCTCATGCGAAGAGTTGACTCATTGGAAAAGACACTGATGTTGGGAGGGATCAGGGGCAGGAGGAGAAGGGGATGACAGAGGATGAGATGGCTGGATGGCCTCATCAACTCGATGGACATGAGTTTGAGTAAACTCTGGGAATTGGTGATGGACAGGGAGGCCTGGCGTGCTGCAAATCATGGGGTCTCAAAGAGTCAGACACAACTGAGTAATTGAAGTGAACTGAACTGAAGGCAAAACTGAAGTTAAAAATAATTGTCACTTAATAATTTTAAAATACTTTTATGGACTTCGAAGAAAATTTGTTGTTCAATCACTCATTTGTGTCTGACCTTTTGAGATTTGAATAAAATTGAGGCTGGCAAGTCCAAGGTCCAGTACATAATATTTTTTTTCTGTTCATTTATTAGGGAGAAAAGTCCTGACTTACTTGTTTCAGCTCACAAGATTTGTTGTGTTGTTGTTAACAGCAATGTTCAAAAATTTAGAGATTTCACTTTAAAATATGAATTTCTGTCTTTTTCACCAACACTAGAATATCTGCCAAACCTAGTTCTGAATTCCATGGCAATTCCATGGCAGTGATCCATGGTTGCTGGGTAGCAGCTAACATCTTTAGGTGGGCCATGCACTTTGCAATGTTTCCAGCCACCTGGGGCCTGCTTCCTCATTTATGTTCTCATCTGGCATAAAAAAATAATTTATATAGTTTACAATCTTCTCCTTAATACCATCTTTTAATACTTTTGTTTTTTTTCTTTCTCAGTACTCATTAGGGTCTTGTGAAGTGCCTTGAATCTAAAGTAATGAAATTTTGTTTTTTTTTACCAGTAGAAAGAAAGATGGATTAATTTGATTAATTTCTTCTGAACACTTTGAAGTGAAGCATCAAAGAATCAATGTTTACCTCTTTAAATGTTCAAATTTGATTCTAGAATAAAGAAAATATGATTCAAATTTCATTCAAAGGACAATTGCAGAGTGTTGGAACTTTGTGCTTACACAAAGACATATCACAGTCCATTTTATTCTTTTCTTAAAAGACATGTATTTAACATTAATATTATTTATCCCCAGGCATATAACAGTTAAACAAAATAGTTTTCCTTTCATTTGATTTTTAAGTGTAGATTTCTAATTAAAATATATTTGCACTATAAAAGAAGCTTTCATCCAAAGAAAATAAAATTTGAAACTGTTTTAGCATACTCAAATTTGTGCTTTCCAAAGAAAAAAAATTTCCTTGAATTATTGCATTACAATTAGTTGCTATGAAATAATCTAGTTTATGAAGTTCTGAAAAAATTGCATTTTAGCTTTGTATGAATTATACAAGTAATTTGAAAACAATAAAAATAGTAAATTATATTGTTTATGAAATTATAATGTGTCATTTACAACATCATTCAGATTTTTCAGAAAATAATTAGTATTTTTGATTCTTTATGTAACTAAAAATTAAAAATGTGGTAAAGTCATGCTCACTTTATAGTCCTTAGTATCTCTCTTTCTTTGTTTCTCTTGCTCTCACAAACACAGCATACACAAACAACTGCAATATCTTTTCCAGTGCTTCCAAATAAACAATCTGTTTTCTGGAATTAAAAAAAAAAAAAGTCTAAAGCTTCTATAACTCACAGGATTTTTTGAAACAGCAAAAATGAAAACTTAATGAAATGTTGTATTTCTTAGAGACAAACTGTGGTATACTCACATATATTGATGATTAAAATGGAAAATATTTTCAAATGATACACATGACAGTAATTTTCTATGAGTTTTGATAATACATGCCTTTTGCCTCTCAGTTCAAGTTTATAGGGTTTGCCAGGTTGCTCCAGTGGTAAAGAATCTGCTGCCAATGCCAGAGATGCAGATAGGAGATGCTGGTTCCGTCCCTGGGTGAAAAAAACCTTAAAAACAGTTCATAACAGTTACCTTTATACATAGAGCTATTTATCATAGTTCCTGAAAATGAAAACCTGAAAACATAATTTCAAAACCAGAAAGCAGTAATTTTTATTTCACAAGGTATATTATTTCATGGTATTAAGATGATCCATATATAGTGTATGAAAAAATAAAAGCCATCAATTTATTTATTTTAATGCTGTTTAGTTATTGAGTTTTGTCCAGCTCTTTTGCCATCTCATGGAATACAGCTCACCAGGCTCCTTTGTCCATGAAATTTCCCAGGCAAGAATGCAAAAATGAAAACCTGAAAACATAATTTCAAAACCAGAAAGTAGTAATTTTTATTTCACAAGATATATTATTTCATGGTATTAAAATGATCCATATATAGTGTATGAAAAAATAAAAGCCATCAATGTACTTATTTTAATGCTGTTTAGTTATTGAGTTGTGTCCAACTCTTTTGCCATCTCATGGAATACAGCTCACCAGGCTCCTTTGTCCATGAAATTTCCCAGGCAAGAATGCTGGAGTGGGTTGCAATTTCCTTCTCCTAAGGATCTTTCTGATTCAGCGATCAAAACTGCACCTCCTGCTTGGCAGGGGTATTTTTTACCACTGAAAGTTCTGTTTTAGTGTTAAATGTTTTAGTGTTAATCTGTTTTAGTGTTTAAAATGACAGAAAATTCAAAATCCAATTGTGTTTGTGTGTTCTGTGTGAAAACTGACAAGTTGAATATAATATTTACATGAAAAATCAGATAGCCAAACATAGTCAAGATTACCCTATTAAATAGAAAAATGGATTGATATATATTTATGAATATCACTCTATTTATTTTCATTTGTTATTTCATGTCCAATTCTTTGTGACCCTATTCACTGCAGCACGCCAGGCACCCCTGTCTTTTATTAACTCAAATTCATATTAGTTGAGTCGATGTTGTCATCCAATTATCTTGGCCTCTTTTGCCCCCTTTTCCTCCTGCCCTCAATCTTTCCCAATATCAGAATCTTTTTCAATGTGTCTCAAGTATTGAACTTCAACGTCAGTCCTTCCAATGAGTATTCAGGGTTGATTTCTTTTATATTGAAGGGTTTGATCTCCTTGATGTCCTAGGGACTTATTCTAATACATATTGTGTTATTATCATCTAAATTACAGCTTTTGTACATCTACTAATATACAATATATGTGTAGGAGATACACGCTCTATAAGTTTCTTTAAATGCTTTTGAGAGCTTTGGTTTTTCCTATTTTACCCTATTCTGATTCCATATTATTTTTCCCAGTAATGACTTCATATTACATTTGTAATCAAAAATAAGATTTTAAATAATAAAGCTAAAGTAAGTCTCAGTGCATCCTGCAGGCAGTTTCTCAGCAAGTTCTGTGGGACTTCAGTTAACCAGCATCTCAGTGGGTGTCTCAGCTACTTCCTTGTGGGGTCAGCACCCACCCGCCCACTGCAAATGTAGCTCGCCATGAGTTCTCTCTACAGACAGGAGGCAGTCCTCTGCCAGTGGGCATCCTCCTGTGAAACCTCAATCAAATTCTCTGCTAGAGTCACACACCTCCAGGAGTGTCTCAGCCTCAGGTCAGGATGGGAAGCTGTGCTTGAGACATGAGAGTGAGAGAGGAATTCTTGCACTGATATCATCAGTAAAGACATAAGACAGCCTTCCTCAGTGATCTATACAAAGAAACAGAGAAAAACAATAGAATGAGAAAGACTAGAGATGTCTTCAAGAAAATTAGAGATACCAAGGGAACATCTCATGCAAAGATGGGCTCAATAAAGGACAGAAATGGTATGGACCTATCAGAAGCAGAAGATATTAAGAAGAGGCAAGACAGTTCTTTTGTACAGAAGAACTGTACAAAAAAGATCTTCATGACCCAGATAATGGCAATGGTGTGACCACTCCCCTATAGCCAGACATCCTGGAACGCAAAGTCAAGTGGGACTTAGGAAGCATTCCTATGAACAAAGCTAGTGGAGGTGATGGAATTCCAGTTGAGCTATTTCAAATCGTAAAAGATGATGCTATGAAAGTGCCACACTCAATATGCCAGCAAATTTCGAAAACTCAACAGTGGCCACAGGACTGGAAAAGATCAGTTTTTATTTCAAACAAAAAGAAAGGCAATGTCAAAGAATGTTCAAACTACCATACTATTGCACTCATCTCACATGCCAGCCAAAAAGAATGCTCAAAATTCTCCAATCCAGTCTTGAATACTACATGAACTGAGAACTTCCAGATATTCAAGGTGGATTTTAAAAAGGCAGAGGAACCAGAGTGCAAATTGCCAACATCCATTGGATCATCGAAAAAGCAAGAGAGTTCCAGAAAAACATCTGCTCCTGCTTTATTGACTATGTCAAAGCCTTTGACTGTGTGGATCACAACATACCATGGAAAATTCTTAAAGAGACTGGAATACCAGACCACCTTACCTGCCTCCTAAGAAGTCAGCATGAAGGTAAGAAGCAACAGATAAATAGACATGGAACAGAATAGTTCCAAATTGGGAAAGGAGTATATCAAGGATATATATTGTGACCCTGCTTATTTAACTTCTATGCAGACTACATCTTGTGAAATATCAGGCTGGATGAAGCAAAAGATGGAATCAAGATTTCCAGGAGAAATATCAATAACCTCAGATATGCAGACGATACTACTCAAATGGCAGAAAGTGAAGAAGAACTAAAGAGCTTCCTGTTGAATGTGAAAGAGGAGAGTGAGAAAGTTGGCTTAAAATGTGACCCTGCTTATTTAACTTCTATGCAGACTACATCTTGTGAAATATCAGGCTGGATGAAGCAAAAGATGGAATCAAGATTTCCAGGAGAAATATCAATAACCTCAGATATGCAGACGATACTACTCAAATGGCAGAAAGTGAAGAAGAACTAAAGAGCTTCCTGTTGAATGTGAAAGAGGAGAGTGAGAAAGTTGGCTTAAAACTCAACACTCAAAAAAACCAAGATCATGGAATCCATGCCAAATAATTGGGGAAACAATGGACACAGTGACAGACTTTATTTTCTTGGGCTACAAAATCACTGTGGATGGCTGCAATCATGAAATTAAGACATTTGTTCCTTGGAAGAAAAACTATGACCAACCTAGACAGCATATTAAAAAGCAGAGATATCAGTTTGCCAACAAAGGTCTGTCTAGTCAAAACTATCTTTTTCCATTAGTCATGTATGGATGTAAGTATTGGACAATAAAGAAAGCTGAGAGCCAAAGAATTGATGCTTTTGAACTGTGGTGTTGGAAAAGACTCTTGAAAGTCCCTTGGACTTCAAGGAGATCTAACCAGTCCATCTAAAAGNCAAAGGTCTGTCTAGTCAAAACTATCTTTTCCCATTAGTCATGTATGGATGTAAGTATTGGACAATAAAGAAAGCTGAGAGCCAAAGAATTGATGCTTTTGAACTGTGGTGTTGGAAAAGACTCTTGAAAGTCCCTTGGACTTCAAGGAGATCTAACCAGTCCATCTAAAAGGAGATCAGTCCTGAGTGTTCATTGGAAGGACTGATGTTGAAGCTGAAACTCCAACACTTTGGCCACCTGATGCAAAAAGCTGACTCATTTGAAAAGACCCTGATGCTGGGAAAGATTGAGGGTAGGAGGAGAAGGGGACCATCGAGGATGAGGTGGTTGGGTGGTATCATCGACTGAATGGACATGAGTTTGAGTCTGCTCCGGGAATTAGTGATGGACAGGGAGGCCTGGCATTGTGCAGTCCATAGGGTTGCAAAGAGTCGGACAAGACTGAGTGACTGAACTGAACTGAACTGAACTGAAGTATAAACCAAGCAACTAAAAGTAGTGGCTGCTTTCTGTCTGGTATTAAAGTAAGCACCTTATGTACAAATGAATTTCCTTCTGAGAGCACATTCACAAGTTCAATTTATGAAAGCCCAACAAAGCTAGCCTAGGTACCCAACTAACAGAACTGACTATATAGTACTGTACTGTAATAGGTTTATAATATTTTCAACACAAATAATATATTAAAAAATACAAAAATAAAGAAAATACTTGTAATCTTATAGGACAGTATCTGAAATTACAATAGCATAGTACAATAGCTGGCACACAGGAGCTGCCATCCAGTGAACAGGCAAGAAGAGTTACTGACTGGAGGAAAGAGAGGAGTGTGATTTTCCTGTATCCCATCTCTAAGTCTTGTTGTTCAGTCTCTCATCCATGACCGACTCTTTTTGACCCCATGGAATGCAACACACTATGCTTCCCTGTCCTTCACCATCCCCCAGAGCTTGGTCAGACTCATATTTATTGAGTCGATGATGTCATCCAACCGTCTCATCCTCTGTCATCCCCTTCTCCTCCTGCCTTCAATGTTTCCGAGCATCAGGGTTTTTTCTAATCCCTAAGTCTACCAAGCAGCCAATTCCACTGCTCTGCACGGGGCCCATACTGCCTCTTCACAACATTACATTTTAATGTATATATTAATAAGTATTTCAAAAGATCCAATTGATGCTTGAAAATATGTTTGTGAATTTATGTCATTTCAAGTAATCAAAAAGAAAAAGGAGGTCAAGTGAGTTCTTAAAGAAATAATTTTTGTTGTGACTGAAAATTTCAAAATTAGTCTGTGTGTTCCTCTACATTTGTAAAATAAAGAAAATGAATCCCCCTATTTCATTTGTGTAATATTTTCTGTGGATGGTTAACATAATGAATTAACTTGATTCATCTTCAAAGTAATTTAAAGATTTTCAGTGTAAATGCCCTAAAGCAGAATTCAAATGTAAAAAAATGTCATGGATATCTATAAAACAAAAGAATTCCAGAAAAATTCTGCTTCATGATTACTCTAAAGCCTTTTACAGTGTGCGTCACACAAACTGGAAAATTTTTAAAGAGATGGAAATTCCAGATTAAATAACCTGGCTCCTGAGAAACCTACATGCAGGTAAAGAAGCAAGAGTTCGAAGCGGACATGGAGCATCAGATTGGTACAAAATTGAGAAAAGGGTACATCAAAGCTGAATATTGTCACACTGCTTATTTAACTTCTATTTAGAGTACATCATGAAAAATGCCAGGTTGGATGAATCACAAGCTGGACTCAAGATTACTGGAAGAAATATCAATAACCTCAGATATGCAGATGATATTACTCTAACAGCAGAAAGGGAAGAGTACCTAAAGAGCCTTTTGATGAAGGTGAAAGAGAAGAATTAAACATCTTGCTTAAAACTCAACATTCAAAAAACTAAGATCATGGCATCCTGTCCTATCACTACATGGCAAATAGAAAGGGAAAACATGGAACCAGTGACAGGTTTTCTCTTCTTGGGCTCCAAAATCACTATGGACAGTGACTGCAACCATGAAATTAGAAGATATTTGCTTCTTGGAAGGAAAACTATGGCAAATCTATACAGCATATTATTAAAAAAAAAAAAAAGACATTACTTTGCTGACAAAGTTATGGTTTTTCTAGTAGTCATGGACAGAATTGAGCTGGACTGTAAAGAAGGCTGAGCACCAAAGAATTGATGCTTTCAAACTGTGTTTCTTGAGAAGACTCTTGAGATTCCTTTGGACTGCAAGGAGATCAAACCAGTCAATCCTAAAGGAAATCAACCCTGAAAATTCATTGGAAGGACTGATGCTAAAGCTGAAGCTCCGACACTTTGGCCACCTGGTGAGTAGAACTGACTCATTGGAAAAGACCCTGACGCTGGGAAAGATTGAAAGCAGGAGGAGAAGAGGACAGCCAAGGATCAGATGGTTGGATGGCATCATCGACTCAATTGACATGAGTTTGAGCAAACTCTGGAAGATAGTAAAAGACAGGGAAGCCTGGCATGCTGCAGTTCAAGGGACTGCAACGAGTCAGACAGGACTGAGCAATTGAACAATAGCAAGTATTAAAAAAAAGATAATTCTTGGATCAAAACACTGCTAGAGCAACATACTAGTGCAAAGCATTACATATTATTTGCTTATATACACTGTCTATACAATGCCACTACAGGATTTGAAATCATGGCTTTTATATTTTCCCTATTTTATTTTATTTTTCCACATGGTTTTATTGGTTTTTTTTTTTCTGAGTGGGAATTCTGAATATTGAAAAATTTTATCAAAAATTATTTAAAGGGATATTTAGAAATAATCCATTCATGCATCTACCACTCTCATTTATTAAAAAAAAACTCTCTTCATTTGATTGTAAGAAACAGAATAATACTTTTAAACTTTTCCTTTCAAATCCAGTCTGTGTGTAGATTCAAGCTCATATATATATTTACAGTATGAAAAAAGATAGGAACTAACGACATTTTCAAAGCAGACATTCTTTTCTGCATGCTTTTTTCTCTGCAAGGATTTAGAGTTAGTACCCATGATCATTAAAATTTTATATATAACACAGCATTCTTATTCAAAAAAAGTGTTCATACAAAAACCTGCCATTCAACTAGATGACAATTTTATAAGACACTTCTTTCTTTTCTTGACAGCCTATTTATCCCACTATATAAAATCCTTGAAGGAAGGTTTGCCATAAATGATAGTGTGTTTCACAGGTCATGTTATTTGCAATTTGTCATTCTTCGTTTTGCAGTAAATGGTTCACGATGTCAACAACACCTGAGCAATATATTAACATGCTTTGCATGCTTTGTGAATAGATTTTTCTTTTAATTTTGATGACAGTCAAGACATACTGTAAGTTGATCTCATTAGTTACACACTGTAAAAAAAAAAAGACATGCATTAAACTGTATATTTTATTATATTGTGATGTCTTACAATGTAGAGACATTGTTTGGTAGAGAAATATACTTTTGATTATTCATTAATTCATTAAAATATGCATCAATTCTGTCANACATACTGTAAGTTGATCTCATTAGTTACACACTGTAAAAAAAAAAAGACATGCATTAAACTGTATATTTTATTATATTGTGATGTCTTACAATGTAGAGACATTGTTTGGTAGAGAAACATACTTTTGATTATTCATTAATTCATTAAAATATGCATCAATTCTGTCAACATGCTTATATCAAACACATCATAAATTCAAGAAAAAGTAATTTAGATAACAGGTGATGAAAACTGTGAGATAGTTTCTACTCTCGTAAATCTCAGGAAAAGCAAGAAAAACAAACAAAATCATGTATTTTAAATGTGAGCATTTTTGTTTCTGCATATGTGTGCTGCTAGAATCACCTGCTCATCTCCTTCCTCCATGACCATGTTTGTGGTGTTGACACATGAAGATTTCAGTTCCCATTATATTAATACATTCCTCACCTTATAGCCTCATACAGAAGGGAAGAGACAGAGTCACATGTCTGGGTTATGGCCAGACATGTGACTCAAGCTCAACCAACTGCACATTCACCCTTTCCATATGGCCTTTCAAAGTGGGTCTTTTGGCTCAAGAATTGGGAGTGTTTTGTATTGTTGGATCGTCACCATGGTGACAGTAGTAATTGCTCTGGAAGTCCCAGCATGGCAGCTGTGGTCTTGGCAGAGGCAATGGTGGTGACATCTTGAATGGAATAAAGCTGCTGTGTGTTCTTCTCCATAAATTCTACTTTCCGGCCTCCATGGACATGTGCCTTGTTATAATTCCAGGATTGCTATCTCATTGAATCCATTTACGTCTGCTTCCAAAGTACTTCCCTTCCCCACCTGCCAAAACACAAACAAACAAACATAATCTGGGGACAGAAAGAGCAGCTAAAGTGATTTTCATAGCTTAAAATAAAATTTGCTGAATAGTTTTTGTCCCCAAAAAGTGAGATTAAGATAAAAAGAATACAATCTCTTTCCATGTACGTATACGGTAACAGTCCAATGCAATTTGATTTCATGTTTTCTTAAATCTATTTCTTCGTTCATGAAAACATGTAACATGACAAGGAAAATGAAAAGACTGTATATTGTCACTCAGTTCATCTAATTTATATTCAGAGTACATCATACAAAATGCCAGGCTGGATGTGTTACAAGCTGGAATCAAGATTACTGGGAAAAATATCAACAACATCAGAAGATGCCATCAACCTCAGACGGTACCAGCAGATGCTACCACTTTAATGGGAGAAAGCAAGGAGGGATGAAAGAGCTGCTTGATGAGGGTGAAGATGTGGAGTGAAAAAGCTGGCTTAAACCAAAATTCAAAAAGCAAAGATCATCCAGTTCCATCACTTCATGGCAAATAGATGGGAAACAATGGAAACAGTGACAGACTTTATTTTCTTGGGCTCCAAAATCACTGCAGTTGGTGACTGTGCTGTGCTGTGCTTAGTCACTCAGTTGTGTCCTACTCTTTTCAACTCTATGGACTGTGGCTCTCTTCCTAATAATGAAAGAATTTATAGCTTCTCATGTTCTTTTTGTATAAAGGTTCAGTATACTTTACATACCTTGTTATGTTTGGTTCTGCAAGTCCTTAATTTCTAAATAGGCATTGTAATAGTGT
Source organism: Oreotragus oreotragus (assembly GCA_006410675.1). Lineage (NCBI taxonomy): Eukaryota > Metazoa > Chordata > Mammalia > Artiodactyla > Bovidae > Oreotragus > Oreotragus oreotragus. The sequence continues at coordinate 73,631 of SJYX01021134.1, forward strand.
TTTCTTTCAGAATAATTAGAGCTATTTATATGAGTTCTGTACTATAATTTCCTACTGGTCATTATATTATTAAGCTTATTAATTTCTCAAGTTATTGCACTGAGGCCAGAAACTGTGGTCTTTATCTACTTGTAATAATTGATTAAAGGTCATCTATTGCTTTGAGAACATCAATTTTGAATGTTTTTAAGACATTTGGGAGTTCTTTACATGTTTGTCTAGTTTAATTTTAAATTTCAGTATAAATCTATTAACTCAGACTTGCTAGTTATGTTCTTCAAAATCTATATCATTTTTTAATTGTCTATAAACTTTCTTGAAATCATTTTGAGAGGTGAGATAATTGTGGATCATGAATTTTTCATTTTAATATTACTATTGCCCATCCTTATTTTTTTGGTTATTGTTGTTTTTTGTTTTCTTTTATTAAGTGAAGAGAGATCTCTTAACCCTTGTGCCAGTCAAAATCTCTTTGGCACATTCAGGCTATATAGGAAAGGAATGAAATCCAAGGTCATGAACAAACTTATCCCAACTTTCAGAGAATAGTCATTTTCTCTCCAAGTAATCTTTTTTTAATTGAAGTATATTTGATTCATGATATTGTGTTAGTTTCAGGTGTATAGCAAAGTGATTCAGTTATATATTTATATGAATAAATGAATATATATATTTTTTCTTAAATTCTTTACCATTATAGATTATAAGATATTGAATATGGCTCCCTCTTCTATACAGTAAATCCTTGTAGTTTGTCTGTTTTATATATGATTTCTCCAAATATTCATCTAAGTACATAGCTGGCAGCTATGCCCAATCAGTCTCTCCTTGACCCAGAGAAAGGATTTTCCACATTGATGTCACCAACAGGTTCAATTCTATTTATGACTATGCATAATCAGTGAAAAATAAAAATGCAGTGCTCCTTATTCAGAAATTCCTCAGAATTTCAAGACAGTAACATTAGAGCATTACATGAAGTGTTTGGTCCTTTTGTCTGGGACATGACTGACTGCATTGAGTATTTTTCCACAAAGGTGGCTTTTCCTGTAGCTCCTTTTTCAGTGGTAATGTTTCCATCTCCTACTTCAGCCACTTCAAGAGAAATATGAGGGAAAAATGGGATTTAATCGCTGTTGCAATCAATTTCAAGACAGTAACATTAGAGCATTACATGAAGTGTTTGGTCCTTTTGTCTGGGACATGACTGACTGCATTGAGTATTTTTCCACAAAGGTGGCTTTTCCTGTAGCTCCTTTTTCAGTGGTAATGTTTCCATCTCCTACTTCAGCCACTTCAAGAGAAATATGAGGGAAAAATGGGATTTAATCGCTGTTGCAATCAATGATCTTCAATTTTAACATATAATGGAGTAAATTCTACGGAGCCAAAGACATAACTGAAGTTCAACAGCCAAAATAAACCTCTAAGGTGTTAGATACTTTTGATTTAATAGTGTATACAGGATTCTTTATTGAAGTACATCTCCAGATTAAGAAATTTAAATGATTTAAAAGTCAAATTATGTTTGGGAGTAAAAGAATATATTTAAAATGCATACAATTAAACTTTTTTACTTATTTATAATTTTATTCTGATTTTACTCTCAATATTATCTTACAAAGTTTTTTCTTAGTTATATAATTGTTTTAAATTTCAGTAATGTGCTATTTCTTATTGCTATTAATATGAGTTTTATTTCAAAAACTTTGTTATATTGATGATAATGACTGGTGATGGGGGACTAAATGCAAATTATCTATGAATTATTTGTATTAGGATTATCTACATGTAAGCACTGATGACTTTAAGAGTTAGTTAATGCCAAATTAATTATTTACCATTTGCTCTTTATGTTTTTTCTACTGATATAATTTTATTGATAAATGAATCTTTGGCAATTTCAAAACTAGAANATCTACATGTAAGCACTGATGACTTTAAGAGTTAGTTAATGCCAAATTAATTATTTACCATTTGCTCTTTATGTTTTTTCTACTGATATAATTTTATTGATAAATGAATCTTTGGCAATTTCAAAACTAGAAAAAATGTATTGCCATGTCTTCTCAATGTAAGTGTATTACTTAATTTTTAAGTCCAAATGCATCATAATTCAAAGTTAATTGCAAAGACTTTGTGTTAAATTATCCCAACTTATCTTGCTCTTTGTATTTATAAGCTCTTTAACCTTGCATGTATTCAAGATATCACAGTAGCTTTAAAAGCTTATTACAAATGATGGCTTTTTCACTTAGATTAATCTGCTACTGTGATACAAAGGGTGTTTTATTAAATATTCATTTTCTTCTATCAGCACTGATATTAGTAATTTAAGTTTGGCCATAGAGTAATCAATTAAAGTAAAGCATGCTGTGTGAACACTAAACCTAACACATTAATTTAATCTATTTTGGCTATTCCTGCTGTCTCGCAAATCATTTCTAAGGTTACAACACATTTGTCAAGGTTTCTAATAGAAAAATATTCCACAGTGGTAGGCCTATACTAAATAAACATAAGATTTAAGGATAAAAATATATTTAGATTTAATTTCTATAAATTGACATTTTTATAATATCACAGAATACATACAATAAAACTCAGCTAAATACTCTAAAATTTTGCTTATTGTTGTGGAAAATGGCTGTGTAAGATTAATCATAGGAGGTGCACAAATGATTATATAAGAAGAGTACAAAATTTAATTAACTCTGTGATAAATCAAGGATAGTGAAAAGACAAGCCACATTTTAAAGCTGACATGTAACTGGAATTGTGTCCAAGTATCATCTTTTCCTTTGAGATAGTATTTTTTTCATATTCCTAGTCAACCCTGAATATTCATTGAAAGGATTATTGGCCACATGTGTGTGTGTGCTAAGTCTCTTTAGTTGTGTCCAACTCTTTATAACCCAATGGACTGTAGCCCTCCAGGCTCCTCTGTCCATGCGGATTCTCCAGACATGAATACTGGAGTGGGTTGTCATGCCCTCCTCCAGGGGATCTTTCCGACCCAAGGATCAAACCTGTGTCACTTATGTCTCCTGCACTGACAGGAGGGTTCTTTACCACTAGGGCCACTGGGAAGCCCAGACTTTAGTCACCTAATGCAAAGAGCAGAATCATTGGAAAAGACTGATGCTGGGAAAGATCGAAGGCAAAAGAGGGTGGCAGAAGATGAGATGGTTAGATAACATCACTGACTCAATGGACATGAATTTGAGCGAAATCTGGGAGATAGAGGAAGTCAGAGGAGCCTGGCATGGTACAGTCAGACATGACTGGCAAAGTCATTGCAAAGAGTCAGACATGACTTAGTGACTGAACAACAATAAAGTAAGCAGGTGTCGTTATTTCAATGGGATATAAAGGACAAGAGACTTTACAAACAATATTGTCTGAAATCTTAGGAATCACTATTGCAAATCCTTAAGCTGATAATAAAAATTTGACCCTGGTAAATGTACTTGTATCCTAGGGAATTTAATTTTACCCTGAAAGACATCTGGCCTTTGCCCTTGACTTCAGGAGATTATCTTCTTTGGAATGCTATGCCTGACAGGAGCATTTGACCACAGCAGATTAAGGCTGATGTTGACATGATAGAAAGACCAATGATGTGGTTCAGATTAGGGCTTTGGGTTCTAAAATATCACTTGAAATGGAGACTGAGATAAACCAGGGGACAAGTGGAACCCTGGCAGTGACTGAATACTGAAGCTGAAGGCCTGGGTGGGCTGCCCTTGTTCACAATGTCCTGGTTCCCTGAAACTTTAGGGAACTGTCACATTTGGACACCAGCAAAGCAGCACATCCTGATTCCACAGAGAGAGGACTATTTAGTACTCTCAATAGTTTAGAGGCATTTAGTACTTCTCTAAACACTGCTCTATGTGTGTGTGTGTTTTTTTTTTTCTCTCAGCTAATTTTAATCTGTATCCATTCTTTGTGATTAATCATAAGCAGACTCTAGTGAGTTCTGTTCTGGACTTGAAATTAGTGTCAAAAGGGAAGATAGTCTTGTTTTATTTAGGACTGTGTTCTCTCTAACTTTGTATTTTGTTTAAATGCTTTTTAAACACATTGCATTGGTTTAAAAATATATAATATGCTATTTTTTTCTAACCCTGGACAAATAAACAAATCTGTTAATGTAAAATGATCCATAAAAATTGAACAAAGAACTATATACAGAAAACAAGTTGTACATTAAATGTAACAGATATTTCCAGTGGTTTTAAACTTGCCATCTAAACCTATTTAAACATGCATATTCACCTGTGGAAAACTAGGAGGTAGAGTTTTAAAATTCTATTGTCTTATTGAAGATTTTAAAGTCTCTGTATATAACATTTATAATGATCTTGGCGCATAGTTTTTGGTTTCCTTTACTTCATTAAACTTTTGTAACTTAAGCTGAACTCTCCACAGCCAATTCATAAATCAGAATTTCTATTAATACTTCACTTTCAGTTTTAGTCAAATCTTTAAATTGTACTATACTCTCACTGGATTTTGAAAGAACTCAGAATCTTTGTGCAACTGACAGCAAATTCTATTTCTTGTCACAATTATCTTGTGTATATAGTAAATAATTTAGTACACCTTTTCATTAACATTTTCAGTTCATTCTCACCTTCACCTTCATTCTTTGCTCTAGCATGACAATCTCTTATAAATGAAGGCTATTTCCAGAAATCTCCTTCTGCTTTCTTAATTCAAGCCTATTGTTCTTAAACTGGAAAGCATAATTGTTTATTTCTTTTTGTCTGTGTTTTGTTGAGCACAATGAACATAAACTCTGCCTTCAGCAGAAGTCTTCGGGAGGAAAAATAAGCAAAAGTTATAGAGGCCTGTAATATGTTCTATGATGGATTAAATAGAAAGAATGATGATCTAGCAAATCAAGACAATGGAAAGGTCAGTAACTACTTCCCAGAGAAAGTGCTATCTAAGCAACATTCATTGGCAACCTATAAAACAAAATTTTAAAAGAGACCTGGGTTCGATCTCTGGGTCAGGAAGAGCCCCTGGAGAAGGTAATGGCAACCCACTCCAGTATTCTTGCCTGGAGAATCCCATGGATGGAGGAGCTTGGTGGGCTACAGTCCACGGTCGCAGAGAGTCAGACATGACTTCACTTTCACTTTCACTTTCTAGTCAATTCGGTAAGCTCTGAGTAACATTTGCCTTTGATTTTACACCTATGATTCCTTAAGCTGTATTTCCATTCTCAGAGTTTCCATACTAGACTACACCAATATTTATTTCGAGCCCCTAATTCATTTTCCAAACAAGTTCAATCCTTCATTTCCCTTTTCAGGCTTCCCAGGTGGCACTAGTGGTAAAGAACCTGCCTGCCAATGCAGGAGAGGTAAAAGACATGGGTCTGGAAGATACCCTGAAGGAGGAAATGGCAACCCACTCCAGTATTCTTGCCTGGAGAATCACATGGACAAAAAAGCCTGGCAGGTGACAGTCCATAGGGTAGAAAAGAGTGGGACAAAACTGAAGCAACTTAGCATGGAAGCACGCAAGCAATATCCAGACTGAAATGGAGCCTTAAATTTGGCTTTTCAAGACATAGATCAAGTTGACGCTCACCTGTAACCCCAGCTACTTGGGAGGCTGAGGCTATTGCATCACTTGAGCCCAGGAGTTCTGGGCTTCAGTGCAATATGCTGATCGGGTGGTGGCTCAGTGGTAAAGACTCTGCCTGCAATGTGGGAGGCCTGGGTTCAGTCCCTGGGTCAGGAAGATCTCCTGGAGAAGGAAATGACTGCTCACTCCAGTATTCTTGGCTGGAAAATCCCATGGACAGAGGATCCTGGGAGGCTACAGTCCTGGGATCACAAAGAGTCAGACACAACTGGGTGTCTAATTTTCACTTTCTTTTCTCTGTTCAGTTCACCACTGAAACTACTCTGACAAAGATGATGGTCTATTTTCAATCTTCTGATTATATTGAATGAGTGTTAAGTGGCTTACCGTTGTGTCTGACTCTTTGTGACCTTTTCAGGCGAGAATATTGGAATGGGTTACCATGCCCTCTTCCAGGACATCTTCTTCACCCAGGGATCCAACCTGTATCTCTTAACGTCTACATTGGCAAGCAGGTTCTTTACCACTAGTTCCACCTGGAAAGACTTCTGATTATATTACCTCTAAGAAATATCCTTTCACAGGTTATGTATCTAGAGATAAATATATAATCTTTCAATGAAAATGATTTGAAGTTGATCCCTCAGTTCTAGTATTCTTAAAATCATATTCATTAACTTCTTAATAACACATTTAATATTGATTTCCACAACATTAATTTCCTAATTGTTCTGTTTCTATTGAAGTGTTCCTTATTTTTAATAATGGTAAAATACAAATAAAATTTACTATCTTGACCACTAAGTGTCAGTTTAGTAGTGTTTAGTGTGTTTACATATATCACCAATCTTCAGAACTCTTTCTGTTTTAAAAAACTGAAATTCTATAACCACTAAGTGACAATTTCCTGTTCCAATCTCTCCCAGCCCCTGGCAACCACTAGTCTTCTGTCTATAAGAATTTGGTTAGTCAAATTAAATCATATAATTGAAATCATACAATATTCATCTTTTAGTGATTGGTTTATTTTACTCTGTCATGTTCTCAATGAACATTCAAGTTGTCCCATGAGTCAGAATTTTCTTCCTTTTAAAGGCTGAATAATTTTTTTTTATTATATATATATACACAACACAGGTTTATACACTTATCAATTGGTGGATAACAGGTAATTTCTATTTTTTAATTGTTGTGAAGCATGCTGCTGTGAACCTGAGGAGACATGATTAAGTCCCTGCATTCAATAATTTTGGAAACATGTCCAGAATAGGATTGCTAGATTATATGGAGATGATATTTTCACTTTTTATGAGAAAACACTGTTCTATTTTCCATAGTAGTTGCACCACTTTATATTCCCACCAGCAACATAAAGTGGATCCGGTTTCTAGACATTCTCAGTAACATGTACTGTTTTTTGTTTTTATGGTAGTAGCAATCCTAGTGGATACAAGGTAACTTCTCATTGTTTTTTTAGTTTGCATTTCCTTAATAATTAGTGATGTTGAGCACCTTCTCACATGCTTCTTGGACATTTGTACAACTTTGGAGAAATAGCTATTCAAGTCCTTTGATCATTTTTTAATTTTTTTTTTTTTTTTTTCAGTTTAGTTTTACCGTCGACTTTTTAGGAGTTCTTTACATATCCTAATATTAACCTCTTTTTTTACAAAAAAATATTTATTTTATTTTTGCTGTGCTGGGTCATCATAGCTACATGTGGGCTTTCTCTATTTGTGGTGAGAGTGGTCTACTCTTCATTGCAGTGCACGGGCTTATCACTGCAGTAATTTCTCTTGTTGCCGAGAATAAGCTCTAGGCACCCAGGGTTCAATAGTTGTATTGTCCAGGCTCAGTAGTTGTTGCTCATGGGCTTATTTGCCCCATAGTATGTGGGATCTCTAGGACCAGGGATCAAACCCCTGTCCCTTGCATTGCAAGGTGGATTCTTAACCAATGGACCACTGGGGAAGCTCTTAAAGAGGGAAGTCACTCAGTCATGTCCTACTCTTTGCAACCCCATGGACTATAGCCTATCAGACTCCTCCGTCCATGGGATTTTCCAGGCAAGAGTACTGGAGTGGGTTGTCATTCCCTTCTCCAGGGGATCTTCCAGACCCAGGGATTGAACCCAGGTCTCCTACATTGTAGGCAGAAGCTTTACCCCCTGAGCTGCCAGGGAAGCTTTAATAAAACTGCTACACAAAAGCTCTTCAGTGATCAAGCCTGGTCCTTGGTCTGGAAGCTAAATCTTGGGAGAGACACAGTTAACCATAAAGTGTCACTTTCATGTACACAGTTTTAATTTTTGATGCAATCCAAATCACCTATTATTATTATTTTTATTTTTATGACATATGGTTTTGATGTCCCAGGCAAGAAATCATTTCCAAATCCAATATGAAGAAATAACTATCCATGTTTTCTTCTAAGATTTTTGTAGTCTTAACTTTTATTTTTAGGTATCTGACTCATTTGAACTAGCAATTTTATACAGTTTAAAGTAAATTCCAAATTTATTTATTTATTTTTCCAACATGGATATATAGTTTTCCCAATGCCATTTGTTGAAAAGACTGTCCTTTTGCCATTAAATGATCTTGGTCAAAAATCACTGGGTCACACACATGAGGGTTTACTTCTGAGCTCTTTACCCTATTTCACTGGTCTGTATACCTGTTTTTATGCCAATTCCATGCTTTTTTGATTAGGTAAGCTCTTAATTAACTGAAATCAGAAAGTGTGAAACTTCCAACTTTGTTCTTCTTTTTCAAAGTATTCATTCTTTAAGGTCCTTTGAGATCATCTATAAATTTTAGATTTTTTTCAATTTTTACAAAAAAAATCAATGGGATTTTAATAAGAATTTTATTGAATCTATAAATTGAACAGTTTGGGTGATATTGATATCTAATATAATTAAGTTTCACAATTCATAAATGGGATATTTTTCTATTAATTTCTCTTATTTAATTTCTTTTAGCAAAGTTTTATAGTTTTCAGGGCACAATTCTTTTGCCACCTTGGTTAAGTTTAGTCCTAAGTATTTTATCCTTTTTTATGTGATTGTAAATGGAATTATTTTCTTTATTTCTTTGTCAGATTACTCATTGTTAATGTATAATAACACAACTGAGTTTCTGTATTAATTTTACATCCTGAAACTTNTCAGGGCACAATTCTTTTGCCACCTTGGTTAAGTTTAGTCCTAAGTATTTTATTCTTTTTTATGTGATTGTAAATGGAATTATTTTCTTTATTTCTTTGTCAGATTACTCATTGTTAATGTATAATAACACAACTGAGTTTCTGTATTAATTTTACATCCTGAAACTTTCCTGAATTCATTTATTAGTTCTAACAGATTTTTGTGGAATTTTCAATATTTTCTACCAGTAAAATTATAAAGTGAAGAGTTAGATTACTTTTTCTTTTCAATTTGGAATCTTCCCTTAATTCTTATGGAGAAGGAAATGGCAACCCACTCCAGTCCTTCTTGCCTTGAAAATCCTATGGACAGAGGAGCTTGGTGCAGGCTACTATCCATGGGGTTGCAAAGAGTCAGGCATGACTGAGCGACTTCACTTAATTCTTTTAAATTCACCAATCCACTTAGCTTCCATCTTTTCTTTTTTTTTTAAAGTATTGCTCTCCCTCACTTCCAACTTCAGTCTCCCACTGTTGATATTCTAAAAAAAAAAAAAAAGCAATGCTTTCAATTACTTATTTTATGATATTGAATTCCTTATCAAAACTTCTAATCCTGACTTTGTCCCAGCCATATATTTCCAATGATCTGCTAGATCTCTCCAACTTGATAGTTACTAGAAATCACACATACAGAATGATAAAAACCAAATATGATGACCATAGCAGTTCTAAACTCCTCACTGGGCACTTAGCTGGTCCTGGAAGGGAGGTAGCGCTCCAGATGTGGCACATTTGCATAAGCTTTTCTGCAACACCTCTCCCACATCATTTCTGGACTTCAGCAAGGGGATGGACATGGTTTCCTAGATTGCCTTTCAGTTTCTGACTTAGCTTCTTATACTGCTCTTTCGGGAAACTTCTTACTGATTCTTCTTCTGATTTGCCATGGTGCTCAACTTCTGACACAGTTGTATAAGATTTCATAGTAAATTCCTTATTCCATAATACATATTTAGGTTCTGTTTCTCTGAATAAACCTTATCTTACTGAAAGAGGACCACTGGAGCTAGAATTAAGAAAGCAAGAGAGAAGGAGACAGAGTTAAGTAAGGCCTAGACATAGGGATCTTCAGAGAAGATGTTAAGATTCTTTTACTTTTAAGCCGAAGAGAAGTGAAGTGAAGTGAAGTGAAGTGAAGTGAAGTGAAGTGAAGTGAAGTGAAGTGAAGTGAAGTGAAGTGAAGTGAAATCGCTCAGTCGTGTCCGACTCTTTGCGACCCCATGGACTGTAGCCTACTAGGCTATTCTGTCCATGGGATTTTCCAGGCAATAGTCCTGGAGTAGATTGCCATTTCCTTCTCCAGGGGATCTTCAATGGGAAATTTAAAGGATTTTAAAGTGAAGTGAAGTGAAGTGAAGTGAAGTGAAGTGAAGTGAAATCGCTCAGTCGTGTCCGACTCTTTGCGACCCCATGGACTGTAGCCTACTAGGCTATTCTGTCCATGGGATTTTCCAGGCAATAGTCCTGGAGTAGATTGCCATTTCCTTCTCCAGGGGATCTTCAATGGGAAATTTAAAGGATTTTAAATTAAAAGTGAAACACAAATCACTGTTTGTTTTGTGAAATGATTTTCTAAAATTTTGATTAAAAATTATTTTAAAAACCAATTAGAATCTATTTTTTAGAAAGTTCTTTTTATTAATTTAGGTGAAAGCTGAAGATAGTTTGAGCTAAAATGTAGGATACAGAGGAAGTACTTTCAGAAATACTTAAGTATTAAGGCAGGATGTTCTCTCCATATAATTTCAATAGAGTTTGTAAAAGATTAAGATCACAAGAAAATTTCTCTCAGTTGGCAATGTTAGTATCATGACAAAATCAGCCCCCTTTAATTGAAATGGCCAGGATATATGCCACAATTTATGATTAAAATTCCTCTTTTAACCTATTTAACTCTTAAAGGTATGTCTCTCAAGACAAATGCATACACCTAAAATATAACATTTTAAAAGAGAAATAATCTAATGATTTCAAAATACACAATAAAATTAAACATTTATTCCAAGATAAACATAAAAATATAATTAATTAAACTGAAAATATTCTTGATTTTGCCTAAGATGTGTATAAGAGACAGGTCTCCTACATTGTAGGCAGAAGCTTTACCCCCTGAGCTGCCAGGGAAGCTTTAATAAAACTGCTACACAAAAGCTCTTCAGTGATCAAGCCTGGTCCTTGGTCTGGAAGCTAAATCTTGGGAGAGACACAGTTAACCATAAAGTGTCACTTTCATGTACACAGTTTTAATTTTTGATGCAATCCAAATCACCTATTATTTTTTTTTTAATTTTTTTTATTTTTTTGTATTTATTTATTTTTTTACACGAACTCCCAAACATGAACCCCCCT
>SJYX01021134.1:110866-146221 GCA_006410675.1 Oreotragus oreotragus
CTGAATGTTGAGCTTTAAGCCAACTTTTTCACTCTCCTCCTTCACTTTCATCAAGAGGCTTTTTAGCTCCTCCTCACTTTCTGCCATAAGGGTGGTGTCATCAGCATATCTGAGGTTATTGATATTTCTCCCGGCAATCTTGATTCCAGCTTGTGTTTCTTCCAGTCCAGCGTTTCTCATGATGTACTCTGCATATAAGTTAAATAAACAGGGAGACAATATACAGCCTTGACGTACTCCTTTTCCTATTTGGAACCAGTCTGTTGTTCCATATCAGGACTCACAAAATGGAAGCTGCCCTCATGGTCTGTCCCATATCACAGATCTAAATGTATGTCAATCTGTACTTGTGGGAAACACCACATTGTCAAGAAAACCTAACATCAGTCAATCTTCCAACTCAGCTTTAGCTAGTTTATCTTATCCTAGAAAATAGGACCTGTAGGCCTTATAAGAAAACCCCTGACCTCCTAAGCAATCAAGTTGTAGCTTGGTGTTACTTTTTCTGAGTGCTTAGTCCTTCAGTCTTGTCTGACTCTTTGAGACCTTTTGGATTGTAGCCTGCCAGACTCCTCTGTCCATAGCAGTTTTCAGGCAAGAATTCTGAAGAAGGTTGCCATTTCCTCCTCTAGGGGATCGTCTTGATACAGGGCTCAGCTCATGTCTCCTATGTCTCCTGCATGGCAGGCAGATTCTTTACTGCTGAGCCACTGGGAAAGCCCCTCTAATACTCTATAAAACTCCCTCTGGCCAAAGTCCCTTGGGAAAAGTGCTCCTCCTTCTGAGGCACTGCACTCTGTCACCCATGGGCTGCTTTCTCTTCAATAAAGGACGTTAAACTTGCTACTAAATTGTATTACTTTTGTCATTTGACAAGCTAAATCTGCATAAGAATATTGATGACACTGATCCTTTACAAATACTTCCAATGAACTAAATACTAACTTAAAAACTATATATTTTATCTCATAATTTCACAAACTGTCAAGAAATATGTCATCGTCTTCACTTTTCAGATGAAGGCATAAAGGCTGTGAATTTTTAAAGCAGCCACTGAGTAAATAAGGATTTAACCAAAGTTCTTTCTGACACTAAGGGTGTACATTTAACTACCACTGATACTCAGGTAAATGTAATGTAATGTGTATGTGTGTGTGTGTGTGTTTGTGTGTGTTCTGCCACGCTCCTAGACTGTGAGCAATATGCTTTGCCCAGAAATGTATCACTTACGACATTTTGTTCCTGGAATGAATCAGACCATGCCTAGCATGCTGTAATCCATTTTATCAGCCTCACGTAGACAGGTTTAGAGTGTAATTCTTGTTCTTCCCTTTTTCCCATATGTCTTTCGAACCTCAAGGTCCTCAATAGTGGAATTTGCCTTTCTCTTCTGCAGCAAACCCTGAGGGTTGGTGAAAAATTGGTTCTTTTCCTGTTGCCTGATTGAAAGGGGTATGAATTCAAATCACCTCTGAGTTTAAATTGGCCTTTCATTGATGGAGTTCTTCTTCACATATCTGTTCTAGCTGATGGCTGAGATTTTTCACTGCTAAGGGCTTTGGCTTTCTTCAGAGGAAAAGTGCTATCTAAGTGCAAAATGTTACAATTAATATTAAAATGAGATTCCATTGGGTTTAAAAAGACTCAATTTTTAAAAAGCACAAGAAATTGTAGAAGGACAGCAGCATATGGTTCTTTGTATTTTATAGATATGCTTTTTTCACAAAGTGGACATGGTTTTTCAACATACGTAATTTTTAGAAAAGAAACATAAAAAGTACATATGTAGATACAATATTAAGAATTCTGAAATATTAAAAAGGAACTCTGTAGTTAAGATATTTTTCATACTATTACACACATTTAAATTTAAACTGACACAGAAATTTCACTTTGCTCTCTTTCATAGCTTTTATAACTAATCATACATACACTTGACTGTAACTATTGCATTAACAGTTTTAAATAGTAAGGAAGTTTCATATTGTTTCTTAAATACAGTAATGATACTGAATGAGGTAGTGAGAAAATCACTAACATAACAGCAACTGTTTTAATAATCCTCTAAGAATAGTAAAAATGGTGCTCACCTAATTCTGAGTTACAGCTTTGTTCAATGTGAAAATAGAGTCCCACTTGATGAATACAAAATATGTGTTTAGAATAATTCAATGTTTATATAATGAAATTATTTTTATTCAAGCTATGTGAGTAGATTTTGAATTTGGTCAACTTGTACAATAATAACATGGCTCTTTAGAAGACATAAACAAATCATAACTACTGCAACATGTTTTCCTAAAGGAATTACAGTTTATGATTTTGCAATATAATATTAGCAAATATATCTTACTTTAAAATATAATGTAAATGCAATTTCAATATACATCTTTCTTTCCCTATCTGTGTATGTGTCTCTCTACCTGTGTATAAATAAGTATTGCTATTGCATTTATCTTTTCTTTGAAACAACATAGATTTCTACACCGAATCATGTGATATGACGTCAGACAAGCAGTTGTATCTTTTCATAGAGAAAATGTCAAATAAAACTATAGATACTATAACATTTTAGTGTGAAAGTGAAGTCGCTCAGTCGTGTCCGACTCTTTGCGACCCCGTGGACTGTAGCCTACCAGGCTTCTCCGTCCACAGGATTTTCCAGGCAAGGATACTGGAGTGGGTTACCATTTCCTTCTCCAGGAGATCTTCCCGACCCAGGGATCAAAGTTGGGTCTCCCGCATTTGAGGCAGGCACTTTAACCTGTTAGTAAAGCATTAAAAAATTAGAAACCTTAAATGAAATTCCATCCATTGGACTGATGTAATTTAGTAATAGATTTCATTTATTCAAAAATATTTTATTATTTTGATGTAGTGTAAATTTCATAAGAAAAGTCCCCAAAACACATAAATGAGTTTTGGAGTGCATATATTATCCACAAAATGTGATTGCATAAATCAACACAGAAAATTAGTGAAAGACAGAATTTGATACTGGATCTATTTCCTCTTCCTGGATTGAATATTTATGAGTTAATGGAGATGGATCTCCAGAAGCAGGTTTTTAACAGGAAATTCAACTTAAAATACCATTAACATATTTGATGGGTGACAGAAATCACTTACCAGATGTCACGGTGCTTTCCTTAAAATGTTACTAAGTAAAAGCTATAAAGGAAAAGAAGAAAAGGCATTGATAGTTTTAAGTGCGAAAAATTAAAAATGACAATATTAAGAGGAAGGAGACATAAGTATAACTATGGCTGATTCATGTTGAAGTTTGGCAGAAACCAACACAATACTGTAAAGCAATTATCCTTCAATTAAAAATAAATTTTAAAAAAATCAAAAAAAGAGAAAATATAACTACAAAGCATAATCTTCAATATTTTGAAACAACTGATTTTTTAAAAGCAGGCATAACTTTCTTTTTTTTACTTTATTGATCCCTTCAGCTGTCAGTGCTGTATGAATAGCTGATGATCAGAGTTTATCTTCATCACTTATCTCCATTTATTTGAGAGAGAGAGTGAGAGCAGAAAGTTCACTTTCCAATGAGATGACTGGGTTTTTTGTTAGTTTTATCTGGTTTCTGCTCTGCAGACTCATATATCTAAAAGTACATCTTCTCAGTATCAGTGAAGGTAGTTCATCTACAGGATAAAAAAGTGATGCTATATATTTATCATACATTATATATGTTTTTATTTTGAGAATGCTGCACATGTGTGTACACATAAAAATTCATAGAAAATATATCACAAATTACTGTTTGCAATGTTTTTGTTTTTGCTGTTTATGATATATTTCAAATATGTAATAGGTATTCATATATAAGATCTCATTATAAAAAGATGACGTGAAAACCATTCCTCATTTTGAGCATTTTTCACCATTTTTCATCCATGTTTTACTATCCAAAATCTCTCTTAAATTTAACATTTAGTTTTCAAGTCAATACCAACATACTGATTGCTTAAACATTACACAAGAAATATCTTTGATAGCTGTATAATCTATTAAAAATAGTGTTATATTGGCCACTGCCACAGTGTACAGGCATGGCCAAGAGGAGCTACCCCACGTCCGAGGTAAGGAGCAGCAGCTGCACTTTGCTGGAGAAGCTGTGAAGAGATACCCCACGTTCAAGGTAAAAGAAACCCAAGTAAGGTGGTAGGCATTGAAAGAGGGCATCAGAGGGCAGACAGACTGAAACCACAGTCACAGACAACAGGCCAATCTGATCAAATGGACCACAACCTTGTCTAACTCAATGAAACTAAGCCATGCCGTGTGGGGCCACCCAAGATGGACAAGTCATGGTGGAGAAGTCTGAGAGAATGAGGTCCCTGGAGAATGGAATGGCAAATCACTTCAGTATTCATGCCTTGAGAACCCCATGAACAGTATGAAAGGCAAAAAGATAGGACACTAAAAGATAAACTTCCCAGGTCTGTAGCTGCCCAATATGCTATTTGAGTTCATGGGAGAAATAACTTCAGAAAGAATGAAGGGATGGAGCCAAAGCAAAAACAATACCCAGTTGTGGATGGGACTGGTGATAGAGGCAAGGTGTGATGCTGTAAAGAGAAATATTGCATAGGAACCTGGAACATAAGGTCCATGAATCAAGGCAAATTGGAAGTGGTCAAACAGGAGATGGCAAGAGTGAATGTCGACATTCTAGGAATCAGCAAACTAAGATGGACTGGAATGAGTGAATTTAGCTCAGATGACCATTATATCTACTACTGTGGGCAGGAATCCCTCAGAAGAAATGGAGTAGCCATCACAGTCAACATAAGAGTCTGAAATGCAGTACTTGGATGCAATCTCAAAAATGACAGAATGATCTTTGTTCATTTCCAAGGCAAACCATTCAATATCAAGGTAATCCAAGTCTATGTCCTGACCAGTTACCCTGAAAAAGCTGAAGTTGAACAGTGCTGTGAAGACCTACAAGACCTTTTAGAACTAACACCCAAAAAAGATGTTCTTTTCATTATAGGGACTGGAATGCAAAAGTAGGAAGTCAAGAAACACCTGGAGTAACAGGCAAATTTGGCCTTGGAGCACAGAATGAAACAGGGCAAAGGCTAATAGAGTTTTGCCAAGAGAAGGCACTGGTCATAGCAAACACCCTCTTCCAAGAGCCCAAGAGAAAACTCTACACATGAACATCACCAGATGGTCAACACTGAAATCAGATAGATTATATTCTTCGCAGCCAAAGATGGAGAAGCTCTATACAGTCAGCAAAAACAAGACCAGGAGCTGACTGTGGCTCAGATCATGATCTACTTATTGCCAAATTCAGACTGAAATTGTAGAAAGTGGAGAAAACTGCTAGACCATTCAGGTATGACCTAAATCATATCCCTTATGACTACACAGTGGAAGTGAGAAATAGATTTAAGGGACTAGATCTGATAGAGTGCCTGATGAACTATAGATGGAGGTTTGTGACATTGTACAGGAGACAGGAATCAAGACCATCCTAAGAAAAAGAAATGCAAAAAAGAAAATGGCTGTCTGAGGACGCCTTACAATAGCTGTGAAAAGAAGAGAAAGGAAAAGCAAAGGAGAAAAGGAAAGATATACCCATTTGAATGCTGAGTTCCAAAGAATAGCAAGGAGAGGTAAGAAAGCCTTCCTCAGCAATCAGTGCAAAGAAATAGAGGAAAACAATTGAATAGGAAAGACTGGAGATCTCTTCAAGAAAATTAGAGATACCAAGGGAACATCTCATGCAAAGATGGGCTCAATAAAGGAAAGAAATGGTAGGGACCTAACAGAAGCAGTAGATATTAAGATGCGGTGGCAAGAATACACAGAAGAACTGTACAGAAAACATCTTCATGACCCAGATAATCACCATGTGTGATCACTCACCTAGAACCAGACAACCTGGAATGTGAAGTAAATGGGCCTTAGAAAGCATCACTATGAACAAAGCTAGTGAAGGTGATGGAATTTCAGTTGAGCTATTTCTAATCCTAAAAGATAATGCTGTGAGAATGCTGCACTCAATATGCCAGCAAATTTGGAAAACTCAGCAGTGGCCACGGGACTGGAAAAGGTCACTTTTCACTCCAATTCCAAAGAAAGGCAGTGCCAAAGAATGCTGAAACGACTGCACAATTGCACTCATCTCACACGCTATTAAGGTAATGCTCAAAATTCTCCAAGCCAGGCTTAAGCAATATGTGAACCGTGAATTTCCAGATGTTCAAGCTGGTTTTTAGAAAAGGCAGAGAAAGCAGAGATCAAATTGCCAACATCTGCTGGATCATAGAAAAAGCAAGAGTGTCCCAGAAAAACATCTATTTCTGTTTCATTGACTATGCCAAAGCCTTTGACTGTATGGATCACAATAAACTGTGGAAAATTCTGAGAGAGCTAGGAATACCACACCACCTGACCTGCCTCTTGAGAAATCTGTATGCAGGTCAAGAAGCAACATTTAGAACTGGACATGGAACAATAGACTGGTTCCAAACAGGAAAAGGAGTACACCAAGGCTGATATTGTCATCCTGCTTATTTAACTTATATGAAGAGTACATCATGAGAAACACTAGGCTGGAAAAAGCAAAGCTGGAATCAAGATTGCCTGGAGAAATATCAATAACCTCAGATAAGCAGATGACACCACCCTTATGGCAGAAAGTGAAAAAGAATTAAAGAGCCTCTTGATGAAAGTAAAAGAGGAGAGTGAAAAAGTTGGCTTAAAGCTCAACATTCAGAAAACTAAGAACATGGCATCCAGTCCTGTCACTTCATGGCAAATAGATGGGAAACAGCGGAAACAGTGTTAGACTTTATTTTGGGGAGCTCCAAAATCACTGCAGATGGTGATTGCAGCCATGAAATTACAAGATGCTTACTCCTTGGAAGCAAAGTTATGACCAACCTAGACAGCATATTAAAAAGTTTGTATGTGAGACAGCAAAAGAGACACAGATGTATAGAACAGTCTTTTGGACTCTGTTGGAGAGGGAGAGGGTGGGATGATTTGGGAGAATGTCATTGAAACATGTATAATATCATATAAGAAATGAATCGCCAGTCTAGTTCAATACAGGATACAGGATGCTCAGGGCAGGTGCACTGGGATGACCCACAGGGATGCTAAGGGGAGAGAGGTGGGCGGGGGGTTCAGGACTGAGAACACGTGAACACCAATGGCGGATTCATGTTGATGTATGGCAAAACGAATACAATATTGTAAAGTAAAAAATAATAATAATATTAATTTTTAAAAAGCAGAGACATTAATTTGTCAACAAAGGTCTGTCTAGTCATGGCTATGGTTTTTCCAGTGGTCATGTATGGATGTGAGAGCTGGACTATAAAGAAAGCTGAGTGCTGAAGAGTTGATGCTTTTGAAATGCGGTGTTGGAGAAGACTCTTGAGAGTTCTTTGGACTGCAAGGAGATCCAACCAGTCCATCCTAAAGGAGATCAGTCCTAGGTGTTCATTGGAAGGACTAATGTTGAAGTTGAAACTCCATTACTTTGGCCACCCTATGCAAAGAACTGACTCATTTGAAAAGACCCTGATGCTGGGAAAGTTTGAGGGCAGGAGGAGAAGGGGACGACAAAGGATAAGACGGTTGGATGGCATCACCAACTCAATGGACATGGGTTTGGGTGGACTCCAGGTGTTGGTGATGGACAGGGAGGCCTGCCGTGCTCTGATTCATATGGTCATAAAGAGTTGGACAGGACTGATTGAACTAACTGTATATGTATGTACTTATCGACATTTATTTGCTTTTAAATGTATTCCCAGGTGGCATTGTGGTAAATAATCTGCATGTCAATGCAGGAGACACAAGAGATATGAATTTGATCCTGGGTGGGGAAGATACCCTTGGAGGAGTAAATGGCAATTCACTTCAGTATTTTTGCCTGGAAAATTCCATGGACAGAGGCACCTGGAAGACTATAGTCCATGAGGGTTGCAAAGAGTTGGACACCACTTTCACGGACACATAAACTTTTTGTTCCAGTAATGTTATCTACATGAAGAAATAGGAATAGAGAATCAGAACACGTCTCATAGTGTAGCTCATAAACGTTAGTTACAGTGAGTGAATGGAGACTCCATGTCATAAAAATTCTAATGCCTTTCTCTTGTAAATTTGCCAGATGTTAAGTCATATCCTTTGGAAGGTTTGGAAATAATTATTCCTATCATTTCCCTGTCATTAAATTCTCTGGTGTGATACAAAGTTCAAGTTGATAAATACAAATGTTTAACCATACTGTTCTGACTATGAACTTGAGACCTTTGTTTAAATGAGTAGAAAGAAAAGTTAAAAAACAATGTGTGATCTAAAGTATTTACTCAGACATTATTTTTGTATTCTACGTAATATTTATCAACTTTGTAAGTAGCAGCTATTCAAAATGATCTCCATAATCTCTTAAACTCACCTCAGTTAGTCACAGTACAACCAGTTGTGATAACAGACCAGAAAAATAACAAAATTATTTGTGTCACATTCTAATGGCAGTGCTAATTTAACTAAGAAATTAGTATATAATGTTACAGCCTAAACAGTCATTGATATTAATTTCAGATTAAATTTCAAATTAAGAGAAAAATTAGTTATAAAATAATAATTAGAAGAGAAAACAGCTTAGCACATCATTTAAAACATTTTTTTATTTTTATATGTCATATAGAAGCATTCACATAACAATTTTTAAATAACTTATCTCCTATATGTATTTTTCTTACTTTAAATTTCTATCATATTTTAACATACATGGGAAATTGTTATACAGATTAAAAGAGTCCATAGTTATCCCTCTTCATGTGTCATTTCACTTAACCCTCTATATCTCACTGTTTCTTTCCTCTTACATATAAATCAAAGAGAGAGGTAACTAAACTGGTTTCATCTGATTCATTCATTTTCTTATGTGAATAAAGTAAACATTTCTTTAATGAATGAGGAGTGCAGCAGTGTCAAATTTGACATACTGAAGACATACTAACATATCAAAATATGGTTGATTGAAAATAAATGCTAGAATTACTGATGCTTGAAAAGCAGTTGACAGAGCAATCGCTGATTGGATCTATATGAACATCACTCCAGATATGTCCTACGCAATGTACTTCAATTCACTTTAACACAAGACCATACATGCAATGAGCATTTTAAAAATTAAGGTTATGTTGAAAACAGATATTCCCATCTATTCTATAAGCAACTGTGAGTACAAAAAAGTGCTTGCAAATATTAGATTTCAGCACCTTTGGAGTCTACAGTTGTGATAATGGAAGACTGGTATTATAACATCAGATAGATTAAGGCCACTTCCTTTAGTAAAAGCTTTATTTATCTGCAGAATAAATGCTACTAAGATGTCATTTGTTACTTTAATTATAGCAATATGTCTTCCACTTGCCTAGAGTAAAAAGTTTACTTTAATTAATATCTCAGTTTTATGATTAAAACATCAAACACTACATATGCTAAATTCTCACACTACTTACAGCACACAGACATGAAAAATTTTGCTACAGATGCTGCTCCGGTCATCAGGATTTGTTGAAAATCTCTTGAAAAAGAACTGTTTAATCTCTTCTGCACAAATGTTCAGCTGTCATTTATAGTTGATATTATTTGAAAAAAAAGTAAAAATAAAGAATTTGCAATTTAGCATTAACATACATGGAAATACCACAATGTTAAGTGAATATTTCAAAAGAATAACTCCTGCATAAGATATAGTTAGCATAAATATAGATTATTTTATTACTTTTAGTAAACTGTTTTCAGTTTGTCAGAGGGTTAGGTCATTAGCATTTACAATATAGTTACGAGAAAGGAGAGTAAGAAAAAATCTAAATCATCAGCCTAGTTTTGAATTTCAAGTCAATCAACAAGAATTGTATGAATAATTAAAGAGCAAAATTTTGAGGGCATGCTTATCTGATAATAATTTTCCTATTTCACTCAACTGCACCAAGAATAAACAATTGAAGGAATTTAGCAAAGGGAGCAGAGAAGATGGGAATCTAGTTGACCATTTGTAAAATTGCTTTCATAAAAATTACATATCTCACTAAATCAGGGATAATGTTGGGAGAATAGACAGACAGTTAGTTCTCTAGGTGTCTCTCAGTATTTACTGAGACCCAGGAGGGGACAGAATTTATCTAGGAGAAAAATCATCAGACTAAAACAAAAGGCTGTATGTTTATAGATGAAATGTGTGATATTTCTCTTTCTCCTAATATTTTTCTTGAGATATTTACAATATCATCATCTTTTGACAGTATCTGCAGAATTAAATGAGATACCTTTATTTTTAATCAATATTATGAGAAGGAAATTTTTATGTTTCAGTCAAAATATTGTCAAAATCATATGAAAGCTATCAAGATTTCAGTAATTTTGACTGTATATTGACAGTACTTAAAATAACACTATTTCATTAATGGATATTATGGCTGCTCTGGTCCCCTAATCACTTCCACAATACATACATATAGAAAGGAAAAGTGCTACTAATATTAAATGCATTGACAGTATTGCCAACCAAAGATATACTCAAGTGAATGCAGAGTTCAAGAGAAAACCAAGGAAAGATAAAGCCTTCTTAAGTGAACAGTGCAAGGAAATAGAGGAAAGCAATACAATGACTAGAGATCTCTTTAAGAAAATTGGAGATACCAAGGGAACACTTCATGCAAAGATGGGAACAATAAAGGATAGAAACATCAAGGACCTAACAGAAGCAGAAGATGTTAACAAGAGGTAGCAAGAATACACAGAAGAACTGTACAAAAGATGTCTTAATGAACTGCATAACCACAGTGATGTGGTCACTCATCTAAAGCCAGACATCCTGGAGCACGAAGTCAAGTAGACCTTAGGAAGCATTGCCACAAACAAAGGTGGTGGAAGTAATGAAATTCCAGGTGAGCTATTTCAAATCCTTAAAAATGATGCTGTTAAAGTGCTGCACTCAATATGCCAGCAAATTTGGAAAACTCAGCAGTGGCCACTGGATGGCAAAAGGACAGTTTTCATACCAATGCCAAAGGATGTTCAAACTACTGTACAATTGCATTCATTTCACATGCAAGCAAGATTACGCTCAAAATACTTCAAGCTAAGCTTCAGAGGTATGTGAGATGAAAACCTGTATATGTTCAAGCTGGATTTAGAAAAGCCAGAGGAACAAAAGATCATATTGCAAAACATATGCTGGATCATAGAAAAATACAAGGGAATTCCCAAATAATAATAATAATCTACTTCGTCTTCATTGACTACTCTAAAGCCTTTGATTCTGTGGATCACAACAAACTGGAAAACTCTTAAAGAGATGGGGTTACTAGATGACCTTATCTGCCTCCCGACAAACCTGTATTCAGATCAAGAAGAAACAGTTAGAACCAACATGGAATGACACACTGGTTCAAAATTGGGAAAGGGGTACATCAAGGCTGTATATTGTCAATCTGCTAATTTAACTTTTCTGCAGAGAACATCATGCAAAATGCTGGGCTGGATGAAGCATAAGATGGAATCAAAATTGCTGGGAGAAATACCAATAACCTCAGATATTGGCTTCCCTGGTGGCTCAGAAGTTTAAGTGTCTGCCTCCAATGTGGGAGACCTGGGTTCGGTCCCTGTGTCGGGAAGATCCCCTGGAGAAGGAAATGGCAACCCACTCCAGTATTCTTGCCTGGAGAATCCCATGGACAGAGGAGCCTGTTGGGCTACCGTCCATGGGATCACAAAGCATCGGACATGACTGAGCTTCACTTTCTTTCAGATATACAGATGATACCACCCTTCTGGCAGAAAGTAATGAGGAACAAAAGAGTCTCATGAAGGTGAAAGAGGAGAGTGAAAAAACTGGCTTAAATTTCAACGTTCAAAAAGCTAAGATCTTGGCATCTGTTCTCATCACTTCATGGCAAATAGATGGGGAAAAAATAGAAACAGTAACAGACTTTATTTTCTTGGGCTCCAAAATCACTGCAGATGATGACTGTGGCTGCAAAATTTAAAAAACCTCCTGTTCCTTGGAAGAAAAGCTATGACAAACATAGACAGAGTACTAAAAAGCAGAGACATCACTTCACTGACAAAGATCCATATAGTCAAGGCTATGATTTTTCTAGCAGTCATGTATGGATGTAAGAGTTGCACCATGGAGAAGGCTGAGTGCTAAAGAATTGATGCTTTCAGATTGTGGTTCTGGAGAACACTCTCAAGAGTCCCTTGGACAGCAAGGAGATCAAGCCAGTCAATCCTAAAGGAAATCAATCCTGAATATTCACTGAAAGGACTGATGTTGATGGTCCAAGACTTTGGCCACCTGATGCAAAGAACCTATTCATTGGAAAAGACCCTGATACTAGGAATGCTCAAGGGCAAGAGGAGAAGCATCTGACAGAGGATGAGATGGTTGGCTGGCATCACTGATTCCATGGACATGAGTTTGAGCAAACTCAGGGAGATAGTGAAGGACAGGAAAGCCTGGTGTGCTACAGTTCATGGAGCACAAAGAGCCGAAGACGACTTAGTGACTGAGCAATGGCTACAATCTCCACTAAGTTTTCATTTTGTAAAATAGAAACTCTATAGCCATTAAACCATTAAATATCAACATTCCATTTTCTGCCACCCTCCTCTCCTGGCAAAGACCCATTCTCTTTTCTGTGTCTGTGATTATGACTATACTAAGTAACTCATAGAAGTGAAATCATACAGTATTTGTCTTTTTGTGACTGGCTTATTTCACTTACCATTGTGCCCTCAAGGTCATACATGTTGTGGTGTATGTAGGAATGTACTTCCTTTTTAAGACTGATTAATGCTCGTCATATTCAACAACAACAACAAAAAAGACAAATCTATTTAAAAATTAGCAAAGGCCTTGAACAGACATTTTCTCAATGAGGATATACAACTGAATAATAAGCACATTAAGACAAGGTTGATATCACTAATCAATAATAAAATGTAATTCAAAACTATAATGTGATATCACCTCACATCCCTTAAAAAAAAAAAACAGAAAATAAAATAAAACAGAAAATAAAAAGTCAGTGAAACATAGGGACCTAAGTGCACTGTTGAGAACAATATACGATGCTACAACTTTGTGGAAAATCATTTGGTGATTCTTAATATTGAAAATTGGAGAAGGCAATGGCAATCGACTCCAGTACTCTTGCATGGAAAATCCCATGGATGGAGGAGCCTGGTAGGTTGCAGTCCATGGGGTCACTAGGAGTCGGACGTGACTGAGCAACTTTACTTTCACTTTTCACTTTCATGCACTGGAGAAGGAAATGGCAACCCACTCCAGTATTCTTGCCTGGAGAATCCCAGGGACAGGGGAGCCTGGTGGGCTGCAGTCTGTGGGGTCACACAGAGTCGGACAAGACTGAAGCAACTTAGCAGCAGCAGCAGCAATATTGAAAATAGACACCATACGATCCTTCAATTCTATTTATAGATATATACCCCAAAGGATTGAAAGCATTATCTCAAAGAATTATTTGTATACCTGTGTTCAAAATAGCACTACTCTCAGTAGCTAAAATGTGGAGGCAACCACAGTGTCCACTCATGAATGAATGGATAAGCCAAATGTGGTTTCAGTTCAATTCAGTTCAGTTCAATTATTCAGTTGTGTCTGACTTTGTGATCCCATGGACTGCAGCACGCCACACTTCCTTGTCCATCTCCAAATCCCAGAGCTTACTCAAACTCATGTCCATTGAGTCAGTGACGCCATCCAACCATGTCATCCTCTGTCATCTCCTTCTCCTCCTGCCTTCAATCTTTCCCAGCATCAGGGTCCTTTCAAATGAGTCAGCACTATATTCTTGCCTGGAGAATCCCAGGGACAGGGGAGCCTGGTGGGCTGCAGTCTGTGGGGTCACACAGAGTCGGACAAGACTGAAGCAACTTAGCAGCAGCAGCAGCAATATTGAAAATAGACACCATACGATCCTTCAATTCTATTTATAGATATATACCCCAAAGGATTGAAAGCATTATCTCAAAGAATTATTTGTATACCTGTGTTCAAAATAGCACTACTCTCAGTAGCTAAAATGTGGAGGCAACCACAGTGTCCACTCATGAATGAATGGATAAGCCAAATGTGGTTTCAGTTCAATTCAGTTCAGTTCAATTATTCAGTTGTGTCTGACTTTGTGATCCCATGGACTGCAGCACGCCACACTTCCTTGTCCATCTCCAAATCCCAGAGCTTACTCAAACTCATGTCCATTGAGTCAGTGACGCCATCCAACCATGTCATCCTCTGTCATCTCCTTCTCCTCCTGCCTTCAATCTTTCCCAGCATCAGGGTCCTTTCAAATGAGTCAGCACTCCACAATCAGGCAGCCAAAGTTTTGGAGTTTCAGCTTAAGCATCGGTCCTTCCAATGAATATTCAGGACTGATTTCCTTGAGGATGAGCTGGTTGGATTTCCTTACTGTCCAAGGGACTCTCAAGAGTCTTCTCCAACACCACAGTTGAAAACCATCAGTTCTTTGGCACTCTGCTTTCTTTATAGTTCAACTCTCCCATCCATACATGACTACTGGAAAAACCATAGCCTTGACTAGATTGACTTTTGTTGGCAAAGTAATTTCTCTGCTTTTAAATGTGCTATCTAGGTTGTCATAACTTTTCTTCCAAGGAGCAAGAGTCTTTTAATTTCATGGCTGCAGTCACCATATGCAGTGATTTTAGTTAGTTAAGTCTCTCAGTCGTGTCCGACTTTTTGTGACTCCATGGACTGTAGCCCACCAAGCTCCTCTGTCCATGAGATTCTCCAGACAAGAATACTGGAGTGGGTTGCCATTTCCTTCTCCAGGGGATCTTTCCCGACCCAGGGATCAAACCCAGGTCTCCCGTATTAGAGGCAGATGGGTTAACCTCTGAGCCACCAGGGAAGCCCATACTACACTTGATCTTAGCCAAAAGGCAGTGATTTTGGAGCCCCCAAAATATAAAGTCTGTCACTGTTTCCATTGTTTGCCTGTATATTTCCCATGAAGTGATGGGACCAGATGCTATGATCTTAGTCTTTTGAATTTTGAGTTTAAACCAAGTTTTTCACTCTCCTCTTACACTTTCATCAAGAGGCCTTTTAGTTCGTCTTCAATTTCTGCCATAAGTGTGGTGTCATATGCATATCTGAGGTTATTGATATTTCTCTGGGCAGTCTTGATTCTTAAATAATCAGGGTGACAATATACAGCCTTGACATACTCCTTTCCTGATATAAAACCAGTCTGTTGTTCTATGCCCAGTTTTAAGTGTTGCTTCTTGACCTGCATACAGGTTTCTTAAGAAGCAGGTTAGGTAGCATGGTATTCCCATCTCTTTCAGAATTTTCCACAATCCACGCAGTCAAGAAAGGCAATGCAAAAGAATGCTCAAACTACCGCACAATTGCACTCATCTCACACGCTAGTAAAGTAATGCTCAAAATTCTCCAAGCCAGGCTTCAGCAATACATGAACCATGAACTCCCTGATGTTCAAGCTGGTTTTAGAACAGGCAGAGGAACCAGAGATCAAATAGCTAACATCCACTGGATCATGGAAAAAGCAAGAGAGTTCCAGAAAAACATCTATTTCTGCTTTATTGACTATGCCAAAGACTTTGACTGTGTGGATCACAAGAAACTGGAAAATTCTGAAAGAGATGGGAATACCAGACCACCTGACCTGCCTCTTGAGAAATCTGTATGCAGGTCAGGAAGCAACAGTTAGAACTGGACATGGAACAACAGACTGGTTCCAAGCAGGAAAAGGAGTACGTCAAGGCTATATATTGTCACCCTGTTTATTTAACTTATATGCAGAGTACATCTTGAGAAACGCTGGACTGGAAGAAACACAAGCTGGAATCAAGATTGCCGGGAGAAACATCAATAACCTCAGATATTCAGATGACACCACCCTTGCAGCAGAAAGTGAAGAGAAGCTAAAAAGCCTCTTGATGAAAGTGAAGGAGGAGAGCGAAAAAGTTGGCTTAAAGCTCAACATTCAGAAAACGAAGATCATGGCATCTGGTCCCATCACTTCATGGGAAATAGATGGGGAAACAGTGAAAACAGTGTCAGATTTTATTTTTTGGGACTCCAAAATCACTGCAGATGGTGACTGCAGCCATGAAATTAGAAAACGTTTATTCCTTGGAAGAAAAGTTATGAACAACCTAGACAGTATATTCAAAAGCAGAGACATTACTGTGCCGACTAATGTCTGTCTAGTCAAGGCTATGGTTTTCCCTGTGGTCATGTATGGATGTGAGAGTTGGATGGTGAAGAAAGCTGAGCACCGAAGAATTGATACTTTTGAACTGTGGTGTTGGAGAAGACTCTTGAGAGTCCCTTGGACTGCAAGGAGATCCAACCAGTCCATTCTGAAGGAGATCAACCCTGGGATTTCTTTGGAAGGAATGATGCTAAAGTTGAATCTCCTGTGCTTTGGCCACCTTATGCGAAGAGTTGACTCATTGGATAAGACTCTGATGCTGGGAGGTATTGAGGGTAGGAGGAGAAGGGGACGACCGAGGATGAGATGGCTGGATGGCATCACGGACTCGATGGATGTGAGTCTCAGTGAACTCCGAGAGAGATGGTGATGAACAGGGAGGCCTGGCATGATGCGATTCATGGGGTCACAAAGAGTCGGACACAACTGAGCGACTGAACTGAACTGACACAGTCAACTGAGGTAGATTTTTTTTTTTTTTTTCTGGAACTACCTTGCTTTTTCAATGATCCAATGAATGTTGGCAATTTGGTCTTTGGTTCTTCTGCTTTTTCTAAATCCAGCTTGAATATCTGGAAATTCATGGTTCACGTACTGTTGAAGCTTGGCTTGGAGAAATTGGAGCATTACTTTGCTAGCTTGTGAGATGAGTGCACTTGTGTGGTACTTTGAGTATTCTTTGATATTGTCTCTTTGGGATTGGAATGAAAACAGACATTTTCCAGTCCTGTGGCCACTGCTGAGTTTTCAAAATTTGCTGGCATATTGAGTGCAGCACTTTTGCATCATCTTTTAGGATTCAGAATAGCTCAACTGGAATTCCATCACCTCCACTAGCTTTGTTCATAGTGATGCTTCCCAGTGCCAACTTGACTTCACATTCCAGAATATGTGGTTCTAGGTGAGTGATCACACCATCGGGTTATGAAGATCTTTTTGTATAGTTCTTCTGTGTATTCTTGCCACCTCTTAAAATCTTCTGCTTCTGTTAGGTTCGTACCATTTCAGTTCTTTATTATGCCCATCTTTGCATGAGATGTTCCTTATTACTGCCTCCTGTAGAATGTCAGTAATCTCCATCTACAGTTCTTGAAGCATTCTTTCAATCAGATCTAATCTCACTTCCACTGAATCTATTGCTCACTTCCACTGTATAATTGTAAGAGATTGGATTTAGATCATACCTGAATGGTCTAATGGTTTTCCCTATTTTCTTCAGTTTAGGTCTGAATTTGGCAATAAGGAGTTCATGATCTGAGCCACAGTCAGCTCCTGGTCTTGTTTTTGCTCACTGTATAGAGCTTCTCCATCTTTGGCTGCAAAGAATATAATCATTCTGATTTTGGTATTGACCATCCGGTGATGTCCACTTGTAAAGTCTTCTCTTGTATTGCTGGAAGAGGTTGTTTGGTCTGACAGTACGTTTTCTTGGCAAAACTCTTTTAGCTTTTACTCTGCTTTATTTTGTACTACAAGGCCAATTTTGCCTGTTACTCCAATGTGCTTTAGACTATATTTTATACAAGCCCACCAAATATATAAATTTCCTTAAACTAGAATAGCTTTTCTTTTGCCTCCTGAATATTTTCACTTCATTGAGACAGATTTTTGTCTATTAACCCAATCTTGTGGGTTTTTTTTTATAGTGAATCATTAATTTTCTTAATATTACAAAATAGAAAAAAACAAAATGATGAAAAATAATATAAAAGGGCTATGGAATCATCATACATAAGTAATACTGACATTTTATAACATTCTCTCACATTTTTAACAGATAAACTTTATTAGCAATAACATGATTTCCTAATTGTGATATATTTCACCTTTTGTAATTACTTTGAATATATTTTAACTTTAATACAAATAAATTAATATCATCTACAAGAATTACTGTGTCCCTAATATTTTGACAACTCAATCAGCAATTTTTTTGAAAATAATTTACTGTTGTTTGATGTGTTTAATAGTTTACTGCTCTTTTAAAATCTCTTTGTAAGAAAATGAACTCTTTTTGGCAAGAATTTCCTGGGATCCAGTGGATAAAACTCTGCACTTTCATTGCCTAAGTCTGAGGTTCAATTTCTGGTTGGGGAACTAAGATCTTGCAAGCCCCTGGCATGGTAAAAAGAAAAAAAAAAAAGTAAAAAGCTTTTCAAGTATTTATCCATCATTTATAATTACTTCTTTATAATTTGTCAGTTCACATTGTCTGTTAGATTGTTAGTCCTATTCTATTTTACTTAAAGCAATTCATACTTATTTCAATTACTCTTTATTTATGATCTTTACTACAAACACTTGCATCCAGTTTGCAATGTGATATTTAGCCATGATTTTCCTTTGTCTGCAGGCATCTTTGATTTTTGGTGTTCAGTCAAAATGTTTAGTCTCATAGGACTTTTTTTTCTATCATAGCAAGGTTAAATACATATACTATTATTACAATATTGTTATTGTTTCACTTTTGTATTATTATCTTTAACACAGTAGAACTTTTTTCAGAGAAGAAAATGAGAAAGAAAGAATTTTACCTGACAGATAAAAGCTGATAGCTGGCCTAACTGCTTTCAGAAACTCATGTGGTTCCCCTACTGACATTAGTAATTTCACAGAAAATAAATATCTGACTAGAACACTATGTGACATGGATATAATATATATGTAACAACAGAAAAGATGACTTGTAATCATGTCTAACAATTGACTAGAAACAAATGTACTATACAAACACAAAAATGACTAGGCATACCCATGGCTTCTTACATGGGGTGATGTTCTTTGCTTCAACAAGTAATAAACCCAGTTTCATTTGTCTACATGTAGGGTCTTTGGCATGTAGACATCAATTGGAGTAAAATATGAATCCAAAGGTATGTTTTCCAGATGGCTTCCCAGGTGGTGCTAGTGGTAAAGAACTCTCTTGCCAGTGCAGGAGAATGTAAGAGATGGTTCAATCCCTTGATCAGGAAGATCCTTTGGAGGAGGACATGGCAACCCACTCCAGTATTCTTGCCTGGAGAATCCCAAGGACAGAGGAGCCTGGTGGATTACTGTCCATAGGGTCACAAAAAAGGGATAGTTCAAAAGCATCAATTCCTCGGTGCTCAGCCTTCTTTACGATCCAACTCACCTCTGTTCATGACTACTGGAAAAACCATACATTTGTCAGCAAAGTAACGTCTTTTTTTTTTTTTTAAATACACTATCTAGATTTGTCAGTTTTCCTTCCAAGAAGCAAATGTCTTCTAATTTCATGGTTTCAATTTTATACAGAGCATTTTTTATTTTTATTTAGAAAGAATTTGGCTCTAGCAAATTAAAATATTCTCATTAATAATTTGCAGATATGCTGTCATTGTTGCTGTAACTAATTTTGCAATCATGTAGAAGTCTAGAATGGTGGTAAGAAAAAACTCTGTTCCCAAAAAGAACTGACACACACAAAAAAACAGGTATATCATGCGGCACACATCTATTTTATCAATATTTTACTATAATTTCATTGCCAACTTTAGAATACAAACTGATGTAAAAGTGATCATTTGCATATTAAAGGTAAATGGAATTAAGAAATTAATGTAAATTTCCCATATAAATGTAAAACTAAGTAACTGATAATTTGTAAATAGTCTAATGGCTCTAAAAGGACAAACTATGGCAATAATACAGAGTTTTAATACATCCTCTTTCTTTACTATTATAATATAGCTATAAAATAACCAAATGTCCAAACATCCTATTGATATATATTTTTTGCTACCTTAAACTATATAAATGACATAAAATGTCCTTTTATGTTATAAAATAAAGGATAAAAGAAATAATTAGGTTTGCCTTGACATTCTCCAAAAAACTAACTCAAAACTATTTTAAGAGGTATATTGTTAACCCACCTACAATCAAAAGAGAAATTCAGTCTTCTTTACATGAATGCATCAAATTAAAACATATATATTGATATGATTTTATAATTTTCAGAATTAAACTTACTCAAGGTGAATCACAAAGATTAGTACAATAATTTTCTTTCTTGCTTCCTTTCTTTTCTTATTTCTTTCTCTCCTCCTCTCTTTCTTCTTTCTATGAGTTCATGATCCATCAATCAGGGCCAATAGGGTGAAATTTTGTGAAAATTTTCTGAAGATGTGTTATGACAAGAGATAATGCCTTTACTGTTCATAATCTATTTTTGATCCAAGGAATGTGCCTAAGTGTATAATTGCATATTATGTGCTAAAACTCAATTGAGAATTTTACTGTCTTTGGTTTTTGCTTATGGTCATAAACATAACGTTAATCAAAGTTATTTAGTTTTTTATCACAATAAATACCAATTGGCAGCTGTTTTCAATTAATATTTATGTGAAATGCTATCAAATTTTCATGGAGTATAGATTTTATCTGTCACTGTCATCAGACTAATAAAATTGCAAAGGCAAGACACTGTCAAAAACCAAATACTAGGGTCCCTTTTAACATCTTTTACTGAAGTTCATGCAGCTAATTTGCAATATATTTTATTTACCTATTTATTTACTCTTTTCCATTATGATTTATTACAATAAATTAAATACAATTCCCTGTACAATACAGTAGGACCTTGTTTTTTTTTCATCTATTTTATATAAAATAGTTTGTTTTTGCTAATCCCAAAATACTAATTTATTCCCCACTTCCTCTTCCTCCTTTGGTAACCATAAGTTTATTTTTCAACTATGTTCCTCTCATTGTGTACTTCTTTGAGGATAAGCTGGAGGTTTTCTATGCTGTAGCACTGTGGCTCTAACAGTAACACACTATTGGATTTTGTCTTCTTAAACCTGGGCAATTCCAAAATAACTCTAATGACAGAATCACTGGGACTGTTATAACTATCTTTGTGAAGATATCAATTAAAAAGACATCTAACTGTCCCTAGCATCTCCAATCTTTGGGAAAGATAGAAAGTACAAATGGAATCCTGAAAATAAAATCAGCAAATTTTCAGAGACTCTTTCATGGCTTAAGATATTGCTACTGCCTTTAATGACAGTGAGAGTGACAACTTCTGTGTTCATCGCTGCCTTTAAAAATTACTAGGAAGCCATCTTATGTTTCCGAAAATAGCACCTCCAGTTCTANAAAAAAAAAAAAGTAAAAAGCTTTTCAAGTATTTATCCATCATTTATAATTACTTCTTTATAATTTGTCAGTTCACATTGTCTGTTAGATTGTTAGTCCTATTCTATTTTACTTAAAGCAATTCATACTTATTTCAATTACTCTTTATTTATGATCTTTACTACAAACACTTGCATCCAGTTTGCAATGTGATATTTAGCCATGATTTTCCTTTGTCTGCAGGCATCTTTGATTTTTGGTGTTCAGTCAAAATGTTTAGTCTCATAGGACTTTTTTTTCTATCATAGCAAGGTTAAATACATATACTATTATTACAATATTGTTATTGTTTCACTTTTGTATTATTATCTTTAACACAGTAGAACTTTTTTCAGAGAAGAAAATGAGAAAGAAAGAATTTTACCTGACAGATAAAAGCTGATAGCTGGCCTAACTGCTTTCAGAAACTCATGTGGTTCCCCTACTGACATTAGTAATTTCACAGAAAATAAATATCTGACTAGAACACTATGTGACATGGATATAATATATATGTAACAACAGAAAAGATGACTTGTAATCATGTCTAACAATTGACTAGAAACAAATGTACTATACAAACACAAAAATGACTAGGCATACCCATGGCTTCTTACATGGGGTGATGTTCTTTGCTTCAACAAGTAATAAACCCAGTTTCATTTGTCTACATGTAGGGTCTTTGGC
Organism: Oreotragus oreotragus; assembly: GCA_006410675.1. Classification (NCBI taxonomy): domain Eukaryota; kingdom Metazoa; phylum Chordata; class Mammalia; order Artiodactyla; family Bovidae; genus Oreotragus; species Oreotragus oreotragus. Next base: position 132,985 of record SJYX01021134.1, read on the forward strand.
ATGTAGACATCAATTGGAGTAAAATATGAATCCAAAGGTATTTTTTCCAGATGGCTTCCCAGGTGGTGCTAGTGGTAAAGAACTCTCTTGCCAGTGCAGGAGAATGTAAGAGATGGTTCAATCCCTTGATCAGGAAGATCCTTTGGAGGAGGACATGGCAACCCACTCCAGTATTCTTGCCTGGAGAATCCCAAGGACAGAGGAGCCTGGTGGATTACTGTCCATAGGGTCACAAAAAAGGGATAGTTCAAAAGCATCAATTCCTCGGTGCTCAGCCTTCTTTACGATCCAACTCACCTCTGTTCATGACTACTGGAAAAACCATACATTTGTCAGCAAAGTAACGTCTTTTTTTTTTTTTTAAATACACTATCTAGATTTGTCAGTTTTCCTTCCAAGAAGCAAATGTCTTCTAATTTCATGGTTTCAATTTTATACAGAGCATTTTTTATTTTTATTTAGAAAGAATTTGGCTCTAGCAAATTAAAATATTCTCATTAATAATTTGCAGATATGCTGTCATTGTTGCTGTAACTAATTTTGCAATCATGTAGAAGTCTAGAATGGTGGTAAGAAAAAACTCTGTTCCCAAAAAGAACTGACACACACAAAAAAACAGGTATATCATGCGGCACACATCTATTTTATCAATATTTTACTATAATTTCATTGCCAACTTTAGAATACAAACTGATGTAAAAGTGATCATTTGCATATTAAAGGTAAATGGAATTAAGAAATTAATGTAAATTTCCCATATAAATGTAAAACTAAGTAACTGATAATTTGTAAATAGTCTAATGGCTCTAAAAGGACAAACTATGGCAATAATACAGAGTTTTAATACATCCTCTTTCTTTACTATTATAATATAGCTATAAAATAACCAAATGTCCAAACATCCTATTGATATATATTTTTTGCTACCTTAAACTATATAAATGACATAAAATGTCCTTTTATGTTATAAAATAAAGGATAAAAGAAATAATTAGGTTTGCCTTGACATTCTCCAAAAAACTAACTAACTCAAAACTATTTTAAGAGGTATATTGTTAACCCACCTACAATCAAAAGAGAAATTCAGTCTTCTTTACATGAATGCATCAAATTAAAACATATATATTGATATGATTTTATAATTTTCAGAATTAAACTTACTCAAGGTGAATCACAAAGATTAGTACAATAATTTTCTTTCTTGCTTCCTTTCTTTTCTTATTTCTTTCTCTCCTCCTCTCTTTCTTCTTTCTATGAGTTCATGATCCATCAATCAGGGCCAATAGGGTGAAATTTTGTGAAAATTTTCTGAAGATGTGTTATGACAAGAGATAATGCCTTTACTGTTCATAATCTATTTTTGATCCAAGGAATGTGCCTAAGTGTATAATTGCATATTATGTGCTAAAACTCAATTGAGAATTTTACTGTCTTTGGTTTTTGCTTATGGTCATAAACATAACGTTAATCAAAGTTATTTAGTTTTTTATCACAATAAATACCAATTGGCAGCTGTTTTCAATTAATATTTATGCGAAATGCTATCAAATTTTCATGGAGTATAGATTTTATCTGTCACTGTCATCAGACTAATAAAATTGCAAAGGCAAGACACTGTCAAAAACCAAATACTAGGGTCCCTTTTAACATCTTTTACTGAAGTTCATGCAGCTAATTTGCAATATATTTTATTTACCTATTTATTTACTCTTTTCCATTATGATTTATTACAATAAATTAAATACAATTCCCTGTACAATACAGTAGGACCTTGTTTTTTTTTCATCTATTTTATATAAAATAGTTTGTTTTTGCTAATCCCAAAATACTAATTTATTCCCCACTTCCTCTTCCTCCTTTGGTAACCATAAGTTTATTTTTCAACTATGTTCCTCTCATTGTGTACTTCTTTGAGGATAAGCTGGAGGTTTTCTATGCTGTAGCACTGTGGCTCTAACAGTAACACACTATTGGATTTTGTCTTCTTAAACCTGGGCAATTCCAAAATAACTCTAATGACAGAATCACTGGGACTGTTATAACTATCTTTGTGAAGATATCAATTAAAAAGACATCTAACTGTCCCTAGCATCTCCAATCTTTGGGAAAGATAGAAAGTACAAATGGAATCCTGAAAATAAAATCAGCAAATTTTCAGAGACTCTTTCATGGCTTAAGATATTGCTACTGCCTTTAATGACAGTGAGAGTGACAACTTCTGTGTTCATCGCTGCCTTTAAAAATTACTAGGAAGCCATCTTATGTTTCCGAAAATAGCACCTCCAGTTCTAATTTTCACATTCTGTCAAGCAGAAATAAACACATATCATATGGGGCTTGTGTGATTTATCTGGATTTGACAGCAGGTGTGGAGAGCCTTTCTTCAACATCTTCCTAAACCACCTCTGCATGAACAGAATTTACAGAACTCGCCTGTGAAATAACATCAAAGAAAGACACTGTTTGAACCTTGATAGAAAAGACGTTATCAGATACAGTTAACAGCTGTCACATCAGTGAACACCAAAAGTTTCATTTTTGTGTCAATGTTTGCATTGTAGAGACACAGTAAGTCTCAAATAACTTGAAGACTGGCAAGCTTGAGATTCTTAGAAGTTTTCTAGAGCAAATAGTCTTCAAGAGGTAGATGGATTCCACACAAGATCCAAACAGCCAGAGCCACATATAGTAATGCTTAAATGTGCAAGCATATTATTTCCTAGCTACTTCCTTTTGTTTTTACTGGTTTAAAATTTTGGACAATTAATGACATCTATTACCTATACGTCACATATTTTGAAAATTGTGTTCTGTCCAAACTTATGGTTGCCAGGGGCAAGGGGTTGAAGGAATAGTTGAGGAGTTTGGGATGAACATGTACATACTGCTACATTTAAAATGGATAATCAATATGGACCTACTGCCTAGCATAGGGAACTCTGTTCACTGTTGCATGGTGGCCTGGATGGGAGGAGATTTGGGGGGAGAATAGATACATGTATATTCATGACTGTATTGTTGACTGTGCATATGAAACTGTCACATTGTTAATCGGCTATACTCCAGTACAAAATAAAGGGTTAAAAAAATTGAGTACTGTCTTCTTATTCACTTCCGGGTGTGAGTCAGTAACTGGTTGCAATTTTTTCATGATTTGGCCCAAGTGAATGATGAGACTCTTGTTTGATTTGTGTACCTTTTCCTTTTGAAGTCACCACACTTCCCTAGTTGCTATATTCTTTTAGCAGTTGAATTCTCATATAATTTGAAAACTGATCAATAACTGTTCTCCTCCACCCATCCACGGCAAACACTACAGTAAGCCAAACATCTAAGAATCTTAAATGTTGATAGTTTAAGGTGAACTCTAGATTTTCTTTCTTGAGCTTCTTGAAATGCTGCATTAGAAGAGGCCTGCACAGTAGGGAGAATGCTACCTGCTAGAGTACAGAAAATAGCAAGAAAAGTAGGTAAAACTGCCAAAGCTACAGAATTCCTTGCCCAAAGACTTCATTAAGCTCAACATCAGTCAGTTTGGAATAGGCCTCCATAGATATATTGGCTTATCAAGATGGTGTTTAGTATGCTTGGATTTTTGTATAATATGTAAAATATTTCATAAGGGCTGTGCCTACAGAAGTACAACATAAAAAGAATAAATCCTCCTGAAATGTATTAATGATAAACACAACCTGCTTATTATTTATGCTGGAAAATGCAGGAACATCAGCTGGGACTGAGTTCAGACCTCTGAACTGGGACTAGTCAAAGACAAAAGCTCTGCTCCAGGAACAACACCTGCATTTCTGCCAGCTTCTCTGCAAAGACCGTTTGTTTTATTGTTGTTCAGTCAGTCACTTATGTCTGACTCTTTGTGATGCCATGGACTGCAGCATGCCAGGTTTCCCTGTCCTTCAGTATATCCTGGTGCTTGCTCAAACTCATATCCATTAAGTCAATGATGCAATTCAATTATCTCATGCTCTGTCGTATCCTTCTCCTCCTGCCCTCAATCTTTTCTAGCATCAGAGTTTTTTCCAATGAGTTGGTTCTTCAAATCATGTGGCCAAAGTATTGGAGCTTCAGCTTTAGCATCATTCCTTCCAATGAATATTTAGGGTTGATTTCCTTTAGGACTGACTGGTTTGATCTCCTTGCTGTCCAAGAGACTCTCAAGAGTCTTCTCCAGAAACACAGTTCAAAAGCATCAATTCTTCAGCGCTCAGCCTTCTTCACGGTCCAACTTACCTCTGTTCATGAGTACTGGATAAAACATACATTTGTCAGTAAAGTAATGTCTTGTTTTGTTTTGTTTTGTTTGTTTGTTTTGTTTTTTAATACGCTATCTAGATTTTTCATAATTTTCCTTCCAAGAAGCAAATGTCTTCTAATTTCATGGTTGCAGTCATCATCCACAATGATTTTGGAGCCCAAGGAGAGGAAATCTGTCAGTGGTCCCTCATTTTCCCTTTCTATTTGCCATGAAGTGATGGGACTGGATGCCATGATCTTAGTTGTTTGAATGTTGAGTTTTAAGCCTTATTTCTCACTCTTTTCTTTCACCTTCATCAAGAGGCTCTTTAGGTACTCCTCCATTTCTACTATTAGAGTAATATCATCTCTATATCTGAGGTTATTGATATTTCTCCTGGCAATCTTGATTCCAGCTTGTGATTCATCCAGCCTGACATTTCACATGATGTGCTCTGCAAAGAAGTTAAATAAGCAAGGTGACGGTATACAGGCTTGATGTAATCCTTTCCCAATCTGGAACCAGTCCATTATTTCATGCCTGGTTCTGACTGTTTCTTCTTGACCTGCATAAAAGGTTCCTCAGGAGGCAGGTAAGGTGATGTGGTATTTCCGTTTCTTTAAGAACTTTCCACAGTTTGCTGTGATCAACACAATTAAAGGCTTTAGCATAGTCAATGAAGCAGAAGTAGTTTTTTTGTTTTAATTCCCTTGTCTTTTCTATGATCCAACATTAAGTAAATACAAAGGCACAAGCAGAACATACTCAATGAACAACTGCTTGTGTTGTTGTGGAGGACATTTGATCTTCCTCCTCAAAACTTCAGGCATTTTCCAGATGTGAGAAACTTCTCTCATAAAAAATATTTAAAAAATTTAAGAAGCATGAAAATATCATAAATGTAGATATTTTAGATAGCAACGCTGTATGTGTCTGAGGGCTTTTCTAGTTGGAGTTAAGATCCTGTTCCTTTAACTTTATTTAGACACTCCTGAACCCTGGCTTAAAAACTGATTCACAGGCTCTAACCTCAATCTTTCTCTTGTTATTTTCTTTGTTGCAGTGTTGAACTGTGTGATCTCCAGAATCATAAATACCCCTATGTAGCTGCTGGCCTGTCAAATGATCTAACAAATGACCCTCCAAGTAAAAGAACAGGGAAATCTGATTGTCATGGAGGTTGAAACAAACACCCTCAAATACCTTATATGTGATTATGACACTTCACAAGAAGAAACAGATTGCCCACTTATCCAGATGTTGATGCTCTATTCTTTAGCTTAAGCTGATGAATGGCAATTAAATGTGATACTGAAAGTCAAATCTATCTACACCCACACCCTTGATGTCTTTAACAACACATTCTACTATGCAGTTATTCACATTAATTAACAAGGTCTTTCTATTCCAGAAAAAAATTTGTTCAGGAAGATGTAAATGTAAAGAACATCTATGATTTGTTTCAAACACTTTTGGAAAGCGTTTAGTTACTAAAAACCAATAGGTCCCATAGGCTTAGTGACTCTACAAAGGTTGCCTCTCAGCCCTGTCTTTGACTCTCAGTCCTTTATGTCTACAAATCCTAGATTATTGCATCATGAATTTTACCCCAGTCTAATCAAGACCTCATATTCAAAGTCTCATCATAAATCACACTCCCCATCCAACCTCTAATAATTCACACTAGACTCATCTCCTTCTGAGATGCTCTTAAATTTTTTTGTCAATAATTAGTCATTCTACTTCATTTGTACCACCTTCAGTTAGTTTCTTCTTCGAGCATTTCTCTTTGTTTTTAGGCAAGTTTTCCATGTTTTCTCTACCCTTTCCCATCTTTTGAAGATATCTGTATTGCAAGTAATGTTACCTTGGAATTTAATCTTTGCCTTCTTTGTGTACCTGTTAATATAATCCTGATTAAGGTGTGCATCTGAATGCAATATATTTCAGTTTGAGTAACTCTTGAATAAAAAGGTTTGGATTTTGTAAAAAGAAAAAGAAAGAAAGAAAGACAGAAGTAATCTCCACTTTTGTGGTAAGAATATATTGTGCTTTGCTTTATCAACAGATTGTTTCAGGGGGCCAACATTTGACACTTTGAATGCTCTTCTGGGAGAAAAGTAGAGGCAAGGGGACCAATCAGGGATCTGATATCAGAAGTTTGCTCAGATAAATGTGGGGCAAAGATTAGTGAACTGAGAGAATATTCTTTAATTTTTCAGATGAAACTTTTACTTGATCAGAAATTACATGTGAATTAGAAGAGAAATGCCTTTTCAAGTACTGTGATTTAGAATATACTATTGACATAAATTATATACATGTACTCATACACATATATTTATTTTTGGATATACAATATATCTTCATGAGCCTCAAAGTGCTCAAATGAAAAATCTGGGGGGGTGGGGAATGACTTGATTGAACTGCCTATGCAAATTATGTTACATTATCACTACTCACTTCTATCTTTAAAAGCAAAAAAAAAAAATGATAGAGTATTTCATGGTTGCTTTAATAAGATACTTTTAAAGTATGCATACATTCTGTTTAGATCTTCAGTTTCATTCCCAGAGCAATAACATCCACAAGGATAAATGGTCCATCCAAATCCAGTGAAAAATCATTTACAACTTTTTTTTAAATCATATCTTAAAAAACAGAGTACCTGTGAAGACAGGCATACGTTTGATTAAGCTTTGGGGAAATTTGAAATGAAGTGCAATATATCTAATAGAATTTTTAATACAAAAGCATAAGCAAACTCAATATCTAAAAATTTTAGAAGACAGACCTTTTATTCTGCTTTTTAGACTTTCAAACTTATAATTCATACATAATCTTTATTGAAATAGATTACAAAATTCATAAAAGTTGTAAAAATTCATCATGATGTACTCTTAAATTCTGTATTTTTATATGCTATGCTGCAGTCTAAATGATAAAAGAAAATGTTAGCTAGAGATTCTTTGTGAATAAGAAAAACATACACTTTTTTCCCATTTTGCAAATTAACTTGATTTCTTTCAGAATCCTATAACAGAGATACCTTATAGTAGGGAGATTTGCCTGATTTATTATGAATCTTCTTAGGTGTCCCAGCAAGGTGAAAGAGCAAGAAAAGCAGATGGAAAACAGCAGGTACACACTTTTTGATGCGAGAAACTCATTCGTGATGATTACACCATTACCTGTTCAAGATGGAAACAATGAAGTGTAATTTAAGGTGAATAAGCAATAGAAGTGTGATAAATTAAAGTAAATGAGTACTAGCTTTGTCTAAACAATAAAAATAGTGGTAATGTATTTCATTTGAATATAGCTACTCTCTTAAAAGTAAAAGGGAACTTAATAACCTTCTTAATAATAATTATATATATATTTCTTTACTAACAGGAATTTCTCCATAACCATATTAAAGATACAAGCAAGGAAAAGAATTACACTCAAAAAAACAAAATCACACTTCAAAACTTTTAGAATCATTGTTTTGAAAAAGCTATTGAATTGTGTTATTTTTAATATAAAAAAGTACCAACATCGAGATATCAGAAAGAAAAAAAAATTATGTTCTTACCGTTCTCCTAACCAAGATGCTTGTTGTGTTTCACTGTATTCCATTTGGATATGTAAATAACACTTCTGCATTTCTAACTTCATTTTGTGTGACAACAGATCACTATTATTTCCTCTTATCTTCACTTAGACTACATGAAGAACACTTTCACTGTTTGATATCATGTTCCTTAATGTATCTGTGACCCTCAAAGTGTGTTAAGTCATTTCTTTTCACCTTACACATTTCATATGGATTTCCACTGTTTTAATTATAGCTCTATCATCTGAATTCCATTTCTCTTCAATCTGAGAGCATGGAATTTTCCATAATGCCACAGTCAGAGTTTACTCTTTGTTGAGTACAAACAGAAAAAGGTCTGATTCATTCTGCCACATGCTCTATTGCATTTCAACATATTTATTTTTAACAAAATAATACTTGCTCAGTTTAGAAACTTTGGTCATTAACTCTTAACTAGATGCAGCAAATTCTTCTGTCTAAAGTATTAAGATATTTTGTGAAAGCAAAATGGCAGTACCAAATAAGATAAATCAAAGAGGAAAAAAAGTCATTTTTTAATAGAGAGAGAAAAGCTTGGCTAGCAGGAAATTTATTTGTTGGGGGTGAGTGGTGAAGTTGAACAGACATGATCAAGACAGTTTAACAGGAAATATTTATTTCTGCAGTCAGAATGAGTCATTAAAGGAAGATGTTTTCTTGATTAAGCTTAGGGGTGAGGCACAGTTCAAAGATTTTGGGGAAGAAGAGAAGCCTGACAACTAAGTCTTGGTCAAGACAAGTAACAGGCAATTCTGAGCACTTGGTGAACAGAAATACACGGCTTAAATTTAAGCCCAATAATTATAGAATCTATATAGGAAATCAGAGTATGAGAATTTTAAGATAGTTAAATTAGACTTCACAGAATTAAGTCACAGCTGCGTGTATAGATGATATCTATATTTCTTATTTATGATACATGAAATGCTTCATGTACATGAAATATTTTATCTTAGGGACTTTTTATTACTATCTTTGTCAGCTCAGCAAAATACTACCAGCAGAGTGGCTTAAACAAACATTTTTTTCTCACAGTTCTGTAGGCCAAAAGTCTCCAACACGTGCAACACAGTCAGGTCTGGTGCAGACACGCTTCTAAGATTACAGCCTACCCGCTTTTCTATTTATCCTTATAAGGTGGAGTGAGAGAGTGCTTTGGTCCCTTCAAAGCCTAAAAAGAACATCAGTATCATTTATCAGGGCTTCAGACTTCTGACTGAATTATCTCCCCAAAACGCTACTTCCAAATACCGTTACGCTGGATGTTAGGTTTCAACATATATATTTTGAGAAGACACAAATATTTAGATCATATTTGGCATATTATATCATGTGTGCATTGTGCTATCTATTTTAATAATATCCTGCTATAACACTTAAGAAATAAAGTATAAGCATGAACAATGAAAAGACAGAAACATGGAACATTCTTTCTGAGTTACTTTTTATGCATTAACTCTATTTGAAAAAGCTGCATTTTAACTTGAATATAATATAGATGATTTTTATATATATAAAGAGGATATCATAATGAAAAACTGGTATATCTTCACTTTAGTAGCTTCTTAGATGGGTTTTTTTAAATAGTAGAAGTCTCTCACTTTGGAATAGAATAATATGCAATAGTCTATAAGATAGACTGTTCTTCTGCCTGCAATGCAGGAGATCCAGGTTCGATCCTGGGTCAGGAAGATCCCCTGGAGAAGGGAATGGCTATCCACTCCAGTTTTCTTGCCTGGAGAATCCCATGGACAGAGGAGCCTGGCAGACTACAGTCCATGGGGTTGCAAAGAGTTGGACACAACTGAGCAACTAACTCACAAAGTAACAGATCTGTTAGTTTACTACCGCTACAATAATTAAGTTTCCTATCTATTTCAGCATGGAAGTTTACAGTTTAAAAATTTTATCACTATCATGTTAGTAAAGGAGCTCAGTCGTGTCCAACTCTTTGCAACGCATGGACTATACAATCCATTAAATTCTCCAGGCCAGAATATTGGAGTGAGTAGCCGTTCTCTTCTCCAGGGTGTCTTCCCAACCCAGGCATTGAACACAGGTCTCCCGCAATGCTGGCAAATTGTTTACCAACTGAGTTTCAGGGAAGCACTTACTGTAAAATTTTAAGATCCAGAGGCTTGAGAGACTTACTAGAATATGTATATTGAAATCCCCCTTAACCAAATACAGTTTCTTTCAATTCATCAAGAAGTTTATGTAGTATTACAGAAGGTGGCCTACATGTAAAGAAGCATGTGCTTGCTGAGCTAATTTCACCTTGGACTTCCTTGGTGGCTCAAACAGTAAAGTGTCTGCCTACAATGAGGGAGACTCAGGTTCAATTCCTGGGTCAGGAAGATCTCCTGGAGAAGGAAATGGCAAACCACTCCAGTATTCTTGCCTGGAAAATCCCATGGATGGAGGAGCCTGGTAGCCTAAAATTCATAAGATCACAAAGAGTGGTACAAGACTGAGCAACTTCACTTTCACTGTCTTTTCTTGAAGACTAACTGATCATCTTGCTCTGATTTGTAAAAAGAAAGTGGATGAGAACTGTAAGGTCTCTATATAAATCGTATACATCCAAAGCATATGAAATATTCAAATGTATCTTACAGACAAAAGAGACTGGAGGATTGTTAGAAATCTTTTATTGAAAAAAAATAGTATTTCCAGATATTGCCCTGTTCTTTTTATTGTAATCTTACTGGAAAGACAATAAAGAGGCATTATAACATATCTCAAAATTCTTCTGCATTTTATTCTTTCATTCATTGTTAAAATGATATGCCATTTCCTCTTGAAGGTGTTTCAATCATACTCTTTAAGCTATTTTAAGTTTTTAAGTAAAAATTAAATTACTTTCTGCTTCTCCAAAGTAGAAAAGCTGATTGAAAATGAATACTAATGATCTGCCTTGTTATATTTTAATAAAGTTTTTTTTTTCTTAGCTTCACCCAAAATAGGCTCAGCAGGGTCACTGAGGCATTGAGTCTTGGCTACTAGTTACAGCAAGCCTACAGACCTCTTAGATTTTATGAAATTCACTGTAGGAAAATATAAATGTATCATATTCTCTCACAGAGTCCAACAATCTATGTAAACAAACATTTTGCACTTTATACTAGAAATCACAAGATGATAGTAAATGGAAATGAGCTTACTAGTGTATTACCTGCCTATCATGGAAAAAAGTGATGAATGAAAACATGCTATGTTTATATTTGACATTAATGATCAAATTTAAAGGTGGCACTAGTGGTAAAGAATCTGTCTGCCAATGCAGGAGACATGAGAGACACGAATCTGATCCCTAGGCTTGGAAAATACTCTGGAGGAGGAAACGGCAAACGACTCCAGTATTCTTGCCCAGAGAATTCCATAGACAGAGAAGTCTGATGGGTCACATACACTCCTCAGGGTTGCAGAATTAGATATGACTAAAGTGACTTAGCATGCACATATCAAATTTTAAAGGACAGAATAAATCAGTAGCAATTAAGCCATTTCATTTACTTAGCTCAAGGTCAGCTAAAGAAAATTTCAAGACATAGACCTTAAGTAGAAATACATAGCTTTAATAACAAAACATGTGTATAAGACAAAGGCTTTAAAAAATCAGAGATTTTTGGACTGTGTTAATTTAATAAAATAATTTTAATGCTCACAGAGTACGTTGAAATATCTGTCTGAAATCATTACATTTTAGAGATATTTGAAGAATATGATGCATATATAAACTGCTATATTTAAAAACACTATTTAATTTTATTTCCCTGTGGCTCAGCTGGTAATGAACCTGCCTGCAATGCAGGAGACCTGGGTTCGATCCTTGGGTTGGGAAGATCCCCAGGAGAATGGAAAGGCTACCTGCTTCAGTATTCTGGCCTGGAGAATTCCAAGGACTATATAGTCCATGGGGTCACAAAGAGTCAGACACGACTAACTGATTTCCCTGGTGGCTCAGACGGTAAAGCATCTGTCTGCAAGGTGGGAGATCTGGTTTGAGCCCTGGGTTGGGAAGATCCCCTGGAGAAGGAAATGGCAATCCACTCCAGTACTATTGCCTGGAAAATCCCATGGACAGAGGAGCCTGTTAGGCTACAGTCTATGGGGTCGCAAACAGTCAGACACGACTGAGCAACTTCACTTAAAGTAATGATTCAGTCCAGTTCAGTCGCTCAGTTGTGTCCAACTCTTTGCAACCCCATGAATCACAGCACGCCAGGCCTCCCTGTCCATCACCAACTCCCGGAGTTCACTCAGACTCACGTCCATCGAGTCAGTGATGCCATCCAGCCACCTCATCCTCTATCGGTCCCCTTCTCCTCCTGCCCCCAATCCCTCCCAGCATCAGAGTCTTTTCCAATGAGTCAACTCTTCACATGAGGTGGCCAAAGTACTGGAGTTTCAGCTTCAGCATCATTCCCTCCAAAGAAATCCCAGGGCTGATTTCCTTCAGAATGGACTGGTTGGATCTCCTTGCAGCCCAAGGGACTCTCAAGAGTCTTCTCCAACACCACAGTTCAAAAGCATCAATTCTTTGGCACTCAGCTTTCTTCACTGTCCAACTCTCACATCCATACATGACCACAGGAAAAACCATAGCCTTGACTAGACGGAACTTAGTGGGCAAAGTAATGTCTCTGCTTTTGAATATGCTATCTAGGTTGGTCATAACTTTTCTTCCAAGGAGTAAGTGTCTTTTAATTTCAATGCTGCAGTCACCATCTGCAGTGATTTTTGGAGCCCACAAAAATAAAGTCTGATACTGTTTCCACTGTTTCCCCATCTATTTCCCATGAAATGATGGTACCGGATGCCATGATCTTCNCTTCCAAGGAGTAAGCGTCTTTTAATTTCATGGCTGCAGTCACCATCTGCAGTGATTTTGGAGCCCCCAAAAATAAAGTCTGATACTGTTTCCACTGTTTCCCCATCTATTTCCCATGAAATGATGGTACCGGATGCCATGATCTTCGTTTTCTGAATGTTGAGCTTTAAGCCAACTTTTTCACTGTCTTTCACTTTCATCAAGAGACATTTTAGTTCCTATTCACTTTGTGCCATAAAAGTGCTGTCGTCTGCATATCTGAGGTTATTGATATTTTTCCTGGCAATCTTGATTCCAGCTTGTGCTTCTTCCAGCCCAGCATTTCTCATGATGTACTCTGCATAGAAGTTAAATAAGCAGGGTGACAATATACAGCCTTGACGTACTCCTTTTCCTATTTGGAACCAGATAATGGTAGTAACTAGCATTAATTACTCATCAACTATATAAAGAACATTTCAACTTAAATTTTCAGAGTATTTTCAGCTTGATTTTTCAAGATTTCTAGATTGTATATACAAAGTGTAAAGAA
>SJYX01021134.1:153996-182682 GCA_006410675.1 Oreotragus oreotragus
AGAAGACTCTTGAGAATCCCTTGGACTGCAAGGAGATCCAACCAGTCCATCTTAAAGGAGATCAGTCCTGGGTGTTCATTGGAAGGACTGATGCTAAAGCTGAAACTCCAATACTTTGGCTACCTCATGGAAAGAGCTGACTCACTGGAAAAGACTCTGATGCTGGGAGGGATTGGTGGCAGAAGGAGAAGGAGATGACAGAAGATTAGATGGCTGAATGGCATCACTGACTCGATGGATATGAATTCGAGTGAACTCCGGGAGTTGGTGATGGACAGGGAGGCCTGGTGTGCTGCGGTTTATTGGGTCGCAAAGAGTCGGACATGACTGAGCAACTGAACTGAACTGAATCTGAAAAGCACAAAGGAAGGATAGGCAAATTTAACAACCTTTGACTGCAGAGAGCCCTGAAAAGGGAAAAAAAGAAAAAGGAATAAGTGACAAGGAAAATAATTGAGACACCTGAAAAGATAAAGCACTATGGGATTAAAAAAAAAATATGTCAAGAGAAAGAATTAATGGGAAAAAGGTCAAAATTTTAAGCAATATCTTCAGACTGATTCAAAGATATTATAAATATATAAAATATAATTTTGAGCTAAAGAATCACTTTAGAAATGAATGACAGAATAATATAGCAGCAAGATTGTGATGGAAAGCAAAATCAAAACATTCACTCAGAGGGGATAGAGAAGATGGATACTATGAGAAAGAAAATGGGAAAATCAAATTAGAATTACCAACAACAGTTAAGGAACCTAGAAGATAAAAATGATATAAACATAAAAGGATTAATAGCCACACAAATACCAAACAATAATTTCTTATAATTATTAAAAATAAATTGAAAGGGCTCATAAAGCTCTGAAAAAGATAGGACAGACTAACAATAAACACAAACTGGAAGAGCATTTTATCAGAATTCTAGATATACACTATGAAATTTGAGATGATTTTTTAAAGGAAGAAAAATCTAAGATTTCTTGGTAAAAAGAGGATACCTCTCATAGGAAAATAATACATAAAATTTATTCCTCAAATACATCACCAGGTGAAGAAAGAAATGCATTTATAACAACAGGAAATGTAGGTCAAGAATTTTATTATATATACACCCAAGGCAATTGTTGTAAACCACGGCCAGCAGGGCAAATCCAATCGCAGCCTGTTTTGTACATACAGTTGTACTGGGACACAGCCTTGCATGTACATTTACGGCTTTGTCTATGTATGTATGCTTTTCTGTTGTAATGGCAGAGCTGATACCTGAGAAAAAAGCCACATGGTCTGCAAGGTCTCAGATATTTACAAGGTCTCAAATATTTATCTCACAATTTATGGAAAAACAAAATTACTGACCTCTGACCTAAGCTATCATTTGAATGCCACAGTGAATTACAGATGTTCTCAGGCATGTAATTACAAAGTGACAATCTTTGAAATAACTTTAGGGGTATTATCAGCAAGAGGAATAATTATTCCAGTTGAAAGTGCCAAAACCAGTAGAGTACTGTAAAGTAAAGTAAAATAAAATAAAATAAAAAGAAAGTGATAAGACATGAAAAATCAGATAAATGAAATCTTAATAAAACTTTACCAATTGATTAATTTTTTTAAATGACCAAATAATCCAAGTATAAACATGGAAATCAGCATATCATATTCCTGGTGAAACCAGTACTGGATTAACATAAGGACAGGAATAGCAGGAGAGACCAGAGGGGATGACAACTTCCTTGTTCTCAGAAATATGCAAAATTGTTAAATTCAACCTGAGTAGGGATTAAGTTTGAATATTAATAAGCTAGTATTACTTATCAGAGGAACAAAATGAAAATTAGCACATTTGAAAGCAGCAGAATAAAACAGCAAGGAAATAAACTTAAAAAGGAGAAGAGGAAATAAAATTTCAGTTTAAGAGAAAATAAATATCTTTTATTGAAAGATAAGCTTGTGACTATCACAAAACTACAAAACTATTCATTTTTAAATTGATAACATTTCACACTGTCCTTATTGTTACGTTGCTAACTCGAGTGGGACTCTTTTGCGACTCTGTAGATTGGAGCCCGCAAGCCTCCTCTGTTTGCGGAATTTCTCAGGCAAGAATACTGGAGTGGATTGTCATTTCCTTTCAGTAACCTTGAAAATACAGAATCATTTGGAAAGGAGTATGTCGCTAAGAGTCAGACACGACTGAACGACATCACTTTCACTTTTCACTTTCATGCATTGGAGAAGGAAATGGCAACCCGCTCCAGTATTCTTGCCTGGAGAATCCCAGGGATGGAGNAATCATTTGGAAAGGAGTATGTCGCTAAGAGTCAGACACGACTGAACGACATCACTTTCACTTTTCACTTTCATGCATTGGAGAAGGAAATGGCAACCCGCTCCAGTATTCTTGCCTGGAGAATCCCAGGGATGGAGGAGCCTGTTGGGTGCCGTCTATGGAGTCGCACAGAGTCAGACACGACTGACACGACTTAGCAGCAGCAGCAAAAGTCTGCTTTCAGTATACAGATACAGATCTCTTAAATATTCTTTACCAAATTATTTAATGAAAGAGCTTTTTGCCTTAACTTCATCTTCGTTGTATTACCTGGCTTAAATGCATATGCTCCTCTAGGAGACAGCTGATCTATAATTTGCTAACTTGTTTCAAATAACAATCTAACATACATTACATACTCAAAAGATGAATGATTATGGGACTTGTCAATGGAAAATTCAGATGACTTAATTGGAATATTTTATTGAACAAAATATTTTAAGCATCTGGTCCCATCACTTCATGGCAAATAGAGGAGGAAACAATGGAAACAGTGACAGACTTTATTTTCTTGTGCTACAAAATCACTGTGGATGGTAATCGCAACCATGAAATTAAAAGACGCTTGCTCCTTGCAAGAAAAGCTATGACAAACCTAGACAGCATACTAAAAAGAAGAGACATTACTTTACCGACAAAGGGCTGTCTGGTCAAAGCTATGGTTTTTCCAGTAGTCATGTATGGATGTGACTATAAAGTCTTTATAATGACTATAAAGAAAGCTGAGTAGTGAAGAATTGATGCCTTTGAACTGTGGTGTTGGAAAAGACTCTTGAGAGTCCTTTTGACTGCAAGGAGATCCAACCAACCCATCCTAAAGGAAATCAATCCTGAATATTCATTGGAAGGACTGATGCTGAAGCTGATGCTCCAATACTTTGGCCACCTGATGTGAAGAACTGACCCATTGGAAAAGAGCCTAATGCTGGACAAGATTGAAGGTGGGAAAAGGGGATGTCAGAGGATAAGATGGTTGAATCGCATCACCCACTCAGTGGACATGAGTTTGAGTAAGCTCTGGTTGTTGGTGATGGACAGGGAAGCTTGGCATACTGCAGTCCATGGGCTGCAAAGGGTTGGACATGACTGAGTGACTGAACTGAACTGATTGAGCAAAAATGAACTGTTCTCAAGCTGGGTAACTTCAGACCCCAGACTGGTTTGAAGCCACCAGGCATGACATTACAAGCCGATTTAAATGAGGTTGCTTAACCTTTATGTGCATGCATGCTAAGTCACATCAGTCGTGTTCAACTTTTTGCAACTGTAGCCCGGCAGGCTTCTCTGTCCATGCATTTCTCCAGGAAGGAATACTGGAGTGGTTTGCCACGTCATCCTCCAGAGGATCTTCCCAATGCAGTGACTGAGTCCATGGCTCCTGCATTGCAGGTATATTCTTTACTGCTGAGCCCCTGGGGAAGCCCTTGACGACTGGCAATTAAATGGAGATTTCCAAAAAGCAAGGGACTGGCTTATACAATTTTAGAAAGATGATTTAAGTTTTGCTTGTGATCAGTAGAGGCATTTAAAATAAACAGTTTATTTACTTTCAGCCAGGTCTTCTGTATTGCAGGCAGATTCTGAGCTACCAGGGAAGCCCCTTCATAAAGTAAATTACATTAATTTTGCTTACTGGTTTAACTGGGCTTTTGTCTGCTCCAAAGATCTTTAAGTTTGGTTTTCATCTTATTTTGACAGACTACAACAAAATATTGTTTGAAATTGTTAAGAGACCTAAATTTTGGTTGTGAACAGAGACACGTGGGCCACTACTAAAAACATATAAATTATATTAAACTGATAAGAAAATATCTCAATGATGTGAGACCAAAATATCTTAATGATGTGGGTGTTATTATACTAAATAGAGAGATGGAAGAAGTGTATATATGAAGTTAACTATTTTAGCATCAGGGATCCTGAGAAAGCCAAGGAAAAGAAGCGCTAGATTAGCAATGAAACAACATATAAATTATATTAAACTGATAAGAAAATATCTCAATGATGTGAGACCAAAATATCTTAATGATGTGGGTGTTATTATACTAAATAGAGAGATGGAAGAAGTGTATATATGAAGTTAACTATTTTAGCATCAGGGATCCTGAGAAAGCCAAGGAAAAGAAGTGCTAGATTAGCAATGAAACATTCAATATCTAAAGTAAAAAGACTGAATTTTCAACACTATTCTCATTGTTTGTTGGACAGCCTGGCAAGGAATTTTGCTTCTTTAATCTTACTGAGACATATTGAGAATGAACAAAGATTTGAAAATCAGTCTGTCAAGGATTAGTTATCGCTATTGCCTAAAACATCGCACCTTTGACTCAAAGTTCTGATACTGAGGTTTACTTTTTATATCACTGGAATTTGCATCTGAAACTGGAATTGGAATTCTGCTTCTGTTAGCCCCACAATAACTGAACATTTCCATATAACAATCCACAAGTCTCCCCTGAAAAAAGAGAAAGAAATAAGAGTGAGAATACTTACATACATACACATATATAGTATTTCTAAAGAGGAGGAAATAGAATTTACCTACTCACCTATTTGATTTTCCCTGTGGCTCAGAGGTTAAAGTGTCTACCTCCAATGTGGGAGACCCAGGTTCGATTTCTCAGTCAGGAAGATCCCCTGGAGAAGGAAATGGTAACCCATTCCAGTATTCTTGCCTGGAGAATTCCATGGATGGAGAAGCCTGGTGGGCTACAGTCCACGGGGTCGCAAAGTTGGACACGACTGAGTGACTGTACTGTGCTGTAGTCACCTATTCAAATATCTGTGGCATTCTCAAGTTGGAACTTTGAAACATAAACCATGCTAAATTTATACAGATATTCACATCAAAAGTTAGCTATATGCTTAGTTAAAATTGCATAATATCATGCAACCACATAATTACATTTTCCTGAAATTTACTGCATTTTTTTTTTTTTTGCAAGGAAGAGAGCATGAGGCATATTAGTGTATAGAGAGCACTCGTGATGACTCTTTTTCCAGTTAAATCATCTTTTACTATGCATCACTATTCAAAAATGATAAAGCTTAGACTTCTGCTGATTCTCTAAACATGGTAATGAATTATAGTTAAAGCACAGATATATTATATGTGTGCAAGTGTCAGTTCAGTTTAGTTGTTCAGTTGTATCCTGTTCTTTGAGACCCCATGAACTGCAGCACACCAGGCTTCTCTGTCCATTACCAAATCCCAGAGTTCATTCAAACTCATGTCCAATGAGTTGGTGATACCATCCAACCATCTCATCCTCTGTCATCCCCTTCTCCTCCCGCCTTTAATCCTTCCCAGATTCAAGGTCTTTTCAATGTGTCAGTTCTTTGCATCAGGTGTCCAAAGTATTGGAGTTTCAGCTTCAGCATCAGTCCTTCCAATGACTATTCAGGACTGATTTCCTTTAGAATACACTGGTTAGATCCCCTTGCAGTCCAAGGGACTCTCAAGGTTCTTCTCCACCACAAAGGCATCAGTTTATCAGCACTCAGCTTTCTTTATAATTCAACTCTCCCATCCATACATGACTACTGGAAAAACCATAGCTTTGACTAGACAGATCTTTGTTGGCAAAGTAATGTCTCTGCTTTTTAATATGATGTCTAGGTTGATCATAACTTTTTTTCCAAGGAGCAAGAGTCTTTTAATTTCATGTCTGCAGTCACCATCGCCAGTGATTTTGGAGCACAAAAAAATAAAGTCTGTCACTGTTTCCACTGCTTCCCTGTCTATTTGCCATGAAGAGGTGAGACCAGATGCCATGATCTTAGTTTTCTGAATGTAAGTATTAAGCCAATTTTTTCTCTCTCCTCTTTTACTTTCCTCAAGAGGCTCTTCAGTTCTTCTTCACTTTCTGCCATAAGGGTGGTGTATTTGCATATCTGAGGTTATTGATATTTCTCTGGGCAATCTTGACTCCAGTTTATGCTTCATCCATCCCAGTATTTCCCATGATGTACTCTGCATATAAGTTAAGTAAGCAAGGTGACAATATACAGTCTTGATGTACTTTCCAGATTTGGAACAAGCTTGTTGTTCCGTGTCCAGTTCTAACTGTTGCTTCTTGACCTGCACACAGAGTTTTCAAGAGGTAGATCAGGTGGTCTGATATTCCCATCTCTTGAAGAATTTTTCACAGTTTGTTGCAATCCAAAAGTCAAAGGCTTTGACATAATCAATAAAACAGAAATAGATTTTTTTTTTTTTTTCTGGAACTCTCTTGCTTTTTTAATGATCCAATAGATCTTGACAATTTGACCTCTGGTTTCTCTACCTTTTCACAATCCAGCTTGAATATCTGTAAGTTCATGTTTCATGTACTCCTGAAGCCTGGCTTGGAAGATTTTTAGTGTTACTTTGCTGGCATGTGAGATGAGTGCCCTTGTGTGGTAGTTTGAGCATTTCTTGACATTGCCTTTCTTTAGGATTGGAATGAAAACTGACCATTTCCAGTGCTATGGTCACTGTTGTTTACAAAATTTGCTGGCATATTGAAAGTAACTCTTTCACAGCATCATCTTTTAGGATTTGAAATAGCTCAGCTGGAATTCCATCCTTTCCACCAGCTTTGTTCATAGTGATGCTTCCTAAGGCCCACTTGACTTCACATCCCAGAATATGTGGCTCTAGGTTGGTGATCATACCATCGTGATTATATGGGTCATGAAGAATTTTTCATCAGTATGTTTTTAAAACATCATTACACTAATTTGGGTTTTATTCCATATGAAAAAAAGAACATTTTCACTCTGAATTGCTTATTTCTGTAATAAAATCTATTAGAGCAACTTAAATACTCATGAAGGTATATCATATTCATGCAGAACTTTTAAATTAGAAATGTGTGAAAACAGTAATGCAGAATAAGAGAAAATGGAAAATAGTTGATATCTATATGTTTTCTTCAGAATTTAATAAAGTGTCCTTGAACTATATCAGCTTTCTTACTTAAGATTTTAGCTATTAGTATGACACGACTGAAGTGACTTAGCAGCAGCAGCATCATGACATATATACTCAGAAAGTACCCCTGAAGAATAGAAAACAGAAACATCTTTGTTTTAAGAATAACATTATTATTTATTGATTAAATATTCCCTTTTAATTAATTAATTAATTATTCAGAGAATTTCAAATTGTTCTTCCTCCTTAAGAAATGCTTTTGCTGTGCAAAATAAGAAATCAAAACCAAACAAATTTTTGTATAAATAGCAATTTGCAAAATTTTATGTTATGAAGGTTTCATATGATTCTTATAACAATCCGTAGAGGAGATATTATTAATATAATGTTTTTTTTTTTTTAATGGGGAAGGTGATGTTCAGAGACATTCTGTGTAAAGTTTCACCTGGCTTCCTGCAATTGATAACATTTCACACTGTCCTTATTGTTACGTTGCTAACTCGAGTGGGACTCTTTTGCGACTCTGTAGATTGGAGCCCGCAAGCCTCCTCTGTTTGCGGAATTTCTCAGGCAAGAATACTGGAGTGGATTGTCATTTCCTTTCAGTAACCATACAGAATCATTTGGAAAGGAGTATGTCGCTAAGAGTCAGACACGACTGAACGACATCACTTTCACTTTTCACTTTCATGCATTGGAGAAGGAAATGGCAACCCGCTCCAGTATTCTTGCCTGGAGAATCCCAGGGATGGAGGAGCCTGTTGGGTGCCGTCTATGGAGTCGCACAGAGTCAGACACGACTGACACGACTTAGCAGCAGCAGCAAAAGTCTGCTTTCAGTATACAGATACAGATCTCTTAAATATTCTTTACCAAATTATTTAATGAAAGAGCTTTTTGCCTTAACTTCATCTTCGTTGTATTACCTGGCTTAAATGCATATGCTCCTCTAGGAGACAGCTGATCTATAATTTGCTAACTTGTTTCAAATAACAATCTAACATACATTACATACTCAAAAGATGAATGATTATGGGACTTGTCAATGGAAAATTCAGATGACTTAATTGGAATATTTTATTGAACAAAATATTTTAAGCATCTGGTCCCATCACTTCATGGCAAATAGAGGAGGAAACAATGGAAACAGTGACAGACTTTATTTTCTTGGGCTACAAAATCACTGTGGATGGTAATCGCAACCATGAAATTAAAAGACGCTTGCTCCTTGCAAGAAAAGCTATGACAAACCTAGACAGCATACTAAAAAGAAGAGACATTACTTTACTGACAAAGGGCTGTCTGGTCAAAGCTATGGTTTTTCCAGTAGTCATGTATGGATGTGACTATAAAGTCTTTATAATGACTATAAAGAAAGCTGAGTAGTGAAGAATTGATGCCTTTGAACTGTGGTGTTGGAAAAGACTCTTGAGAGTCCTTTTGACTGCAAGGAGATCCAACCAACCCATCCTAAAGGAAATCAATCCTGAATATTCATTGGAAGGACTGATGCTGAAGCTGATGCTCCAATACTTTGGCCACCTGATGTGAAGAACTGACCCATTGGAAAAGAGCCTAATGCTGGACAAGATTGAAGGTGGGAAAAGGGGATGTCAGAGGATAAGATGGTTGAATCGCATCACCCACTCAGTGGACATGAGTTTGAGTAAGCTCTGGTTGTTGGTGATGGACAGGGAAGCTTGGCATACTGCAGTCCATGGGCTGCAAAGGGTTGGACATGACTGAGTGACTGAACTGAACTGATTGAGCAAAAATGAACTGTTCTCAAGCTGGGTAACTTCAGACCCCAGACTGGTTTGAAGCCACCAGGCATGACATTACAAGCCGATTTAAATGAGGTTGCTTAACCTTTATGTGCATGCATGCTAAGTCACATCAGTTGTGTTCAACTTTTTGCAACTGTAGCCCGGCAGGCTTCTCTGTCCATGCATTTCTCCAGGAAGGAATACTGGAGTGGTTTGCCATGTCATCCTCCAGAGGATCTTCCCAATGCAGTGACTGAGTCCATGGCTCCTGCATTGCAGGTATATTCTTTACTGCTGAGCCCCTGGGGAAGCCCTTGACGACTGGCAATTAAATGGAGATTTCCAAAAAGCAAGGGACTGGCTTATACAATTTTAGAAAGATGATTTAAGTTTTGCTTGTGATCAGTAGAGGCATTTAAAATAAACAGTTTATTTACTTTCAGCCAGGTCTTCTGTATTGCAGGCAGATTCTGAGCTACCAGGGAAGCCCCTTCATAAAGTAAATTACATTAATTTTGCTTACTGGTTTAACTGGGCTTTTGTCTGCTCCAAAGATCTTTAAGTTTGGTTTTCATCTTATTTTGACAGACTACAACAAAATATTGTTTGAAATTGTTAAGAGACCTAAATTTTGGTTGTGAACAGAGACACGTGGGCCACTACTAAAAACATATAAATTATATAAAACTGATAAGAAAATATCTCAATGATGTGAGACCAAAATATCTTAATGATGTGGGTGTTATTATACTAAATAGAGAGATGGAAGAAGTGTATATATGAAGTTAACTATTTTAGCATCAGGGATCCTGAGAAAGCCAAGGAAAAGAAGCGCTAGATTAGCAATGAAACATTCAATATCTAAAGTAAAAAGACTGAATTTTCAACACTATTCTCATTGTTTGTTGGACAGCCTGGCAAAGAATTTTGCTTCTTTAATCTTACTGAGACATATTGAGAATGAACAAAGATTTGAAAATCATTCTGTCAAGGATTAGTTATCGCTATTGCCTAAAACATCGCACCTTTGACTCAAAGTTCTGATACTGAGGTTTACTTTTTATATCACTGGAATTTGCATCTGAAACTGAAATTGGAATTCTGCTTCTGTTAGCCCCACAATAACTGAACATTTCCATATAACAATCCACAAGTCTCCCCTGAAAAAAGAGAAAGAGATAAGAGTGAGAATACTTACATACATACACATATATAGTATTTCTAAAGAGGAGGAAATAGAATTTACCTACTCACCTATTCGATTTTCCCTGGTGGCTCAGAGGTTAAAGTGTCTACCTCCAATGTGGGAGACCCAGGTTCGATTCCTCAGTCAGGAAGATCCCCTGGAGAAGGAAATGGTAACCCATTCCAGTATTCTTGCCTGGAGAATTCCATGGATGGAGAAGCCTGGTGGGCTACAGTCCACGGGGTCGCAAAGTTGGACACGACTGAGTGACTGTACTGTGCTGTAGTCACCTATTCAAATATCTGTGGCATTCTCAAGTTGGAACTTTGAAACATAAACCATGCTAAATTTATACAGATATTCACATCAAAAGTTAGCTATATGCTTAGTTAAAATTGCATAATATCATGCAACCACATAATTACATTTTCCTGAAATTTACTGCGGTTTTTTTTTTTTTTTTGCAAGGAAGAGAGCATGAGGCATATTAGTGTATAGAGAGCACTCGTGATGACTCTTTTTCCAGTTAAATCATCTTTTACTATGCATCACTATTCAAAAATGATAAAGCTTAGACTTCTGCTGATTCTCTAAACATGGTAATGAATTATAGTTAAAGCACAGATATATTATATGTGTGCAAGTGTCAGTTCAGTTTAGTTGTTCAGTTGTATCCTGTTCTTTGAGACCCCATGAACTGCAGCACACCAGGCTTCTCTGTCCATTACCAAATCCCAGAGTTCATTCAAACTCATGTCCAATGAGTTGGTGATACCATCCAACCATCTCATCCTCTGTCATCCCCTTCTCCTCCCGCCTTTAATCCTTCCCAGATTCAAGGTCTTTTCAATGTGTCAGTTCTTTGCATCAGGTGTCCAAAGTATTGGAGTTTCAGCTTCAGCATCAGTCCTTCCAATGACTATTCAGGACTGATTTCCTTTAGAATACACTGGTTAGATCCCCTTGCAGTCCAAGGGACTCTCAAGGTTCTTCTCCACCACAAAGGCATCAGTTTATCAGCACTCAGCTTTCTTTATAATTCAACTCTCCCATCCATACATGACTACTGGAAAAACCATAGCTTTGACTAGACAGATCTTTGTTGGCAAAGTAATGTCTCTGCTTTTTAATATGATGTCTAGGTTGATCATAACTTTTTTTCCAAGGAGCAAGAGTCTTTTAATTTCATGTCTGCAGTCACCATCGCCAGTGATTTTGGAGCACAAAAAAATAAAGTCTGTCACTGTTTCCGTTGCTTCCCTGTCTATTTGCCATGAAGAGGTGAGACCAGATGCCATGATCTTAGTTTTCTGAATGTAAGTATTAAGCCAATTTTTTCTCTCTCCTCTTTTACTTTCCTCAAGAGGCTCTTCAGTTCTTCTTCACTTTCTGCCATAAGGGTGGTGTATTTGCATATCTGAGGTTATTGATATTTCTCTGGGCAATCTTGACTCCAGTTTATGCTTCATCCATCCCAGTATTTCCCATGATGTACTCTGCATATAAGTTAAGTAAGCAAGGTGACAATATACAGTCTTGATGTACTTTCCAGATTTGGAACAAGCTTGCTGTTCCATGTCCAGTTCTAACTGTTGCTTCTTGACCTGCACACAGAGTTTTCAAGAGGTAGATCAGGTGGTCTGATATTCCCATCTCTTGAAGAATTTTTCACAGTTTGTTGCAATCCAAAAGTCAAAGGCTTTGACATAATCAATAAAACAGAAATAGATTTTTTTTTTTTCTGGAACTCTCTTGCTTTTTTAATGATCCAATAGATCTTGACAATTTGACCTCTGGTTTCTCTACCTTTTCGCAATCCAGCTTGAATATCTGTAAGTTCATGTTTCATGTACTCCTGAAGCCTGGCTTGGAAGATTTTTAGTGTTACTTTGCTGGCATGTGAGATAAGTGCCCTTGTGTGGTAGTTTGAGCATTTCTTGACATTGCCTTTCTTTAGGATTGGAATGAAAACTGACCATTTCCAGTACTATGGTCACTGTTGTTTACAAAATTTGCTGGCATATTGAATGTAACTCTTTCACAGCATCATCTTTTAGGATTTGAAATAGCTCAGCTGGAATTCCATCCTTTCCACCAGGTTTGTTCATAGTGATGCTTCCTAAGGCCCACTTGACTTTACATCCCAGAATATGTGGCTCTAGGTTGGTGATCATACCATCGTGATTATATGGGTCATGAAGATTTTTTTGTATAGTTCTTCTGTGTTCTGTGTATTCTTGCCACATCTTCTTAATATCTTCTTCTTCTGTTGGTCCATACCATTTCTGTCTTTTATTGTGCTCATCTTTGCTTGAAAAGTTCCCTTGATATCTCTAATTTTCTTGAAGAGATCTCTAGTCTTTCCCATTCCATAGTTTTTCTCTATTTGTTTGCACTGATCACTGAGGAAGGCTTTCTTATCTCTTGTTGCTATTCTTTGGAACTCTGCATTCAAATGCGTATATCTTTCCTTTTCTTCTTTGCCTTTTCCTTCTCTTCTTTCATAGCTATTTGTAAAACCTCCTCAGACAACCATTTTACCTTTTTTGCATTTCTTTTTCTTGGGGGAGGTCTTGATTACTGCCTCCTGTACAATTTCCTGAACTTCTGTCCATAATTCTTGAGGCACTCTGTCAGATCTAATCCCTTGAATCTATTTCTCACTTTCACTGTATAATCATAAGGGATTTGATTTAGGTCATACCTGAATGGTCTAGTGGTTTTCCCTACGTTCTTCAATTTAAATCTGAATTTGTTAATAAGGAGTTCATGATATGAGTCACAGTCAGGTTCCAGTCTTGTTTTTGCTAACTGAATAGAGCTTCTCCATATTTGACTGCAAAGAATATAATCAGTCTGATTTCGGTATTGATCATCTGGTGATGTCCATGTGTAGAGTCTTCTCTTGTGTTGTTGCATATATGCAAGTAATCATACATATAATAATTGAAAATGCAAATTTTTATCATTTATTTATTTTAATTTAAGTACAGACTTGTCAGCTATGACAAAAGTAGACAGTGACAGTGTATTTCAAAATAGAGACATCACTTTCAACAAAAATTCATGTAGTCAAAGCTGTGGTGTTTCTAGTAGTCATGTAAGGATGTGAGAGTTGGACCATAAAGATGGCTTAGAGAAGAAGAACTGATGCTTTCAAACCATAATGCTGGAGAAAACTCTTGAGAGTCCCTTGGGCAGCAAGGAGATCAAACCAGTCAATCCTAAAGGAAATCAGCTTTGAATATTCATTAGAAGGACTAATACTGAAGCTGAAGCTCCAATACTTTGGCTTCCTGATGCAGAGTCAGCTCCCTGGAAAAGACTCTGATGTTGGGAAAAACGGAAGGCAATAGAAGGGGAGAGCAGAGAATGAGATGATTAGATAGTATTACTGATTCAATTGACATGAATCGGAGCAAACTCATGGAAGTTGCAAAGGAAGGGAAGTCTGGTGTGCTTCAGTTCATAGAGCCACAAAGAGTTGGACATGACTTAGAGACTGAACAAGAACAACAGGTCAGAGATGCTTGTGATATATAGCAACCGTTTTCTCATTTAGCAGCTTCATTATCATGGCAGTAGCTTCATTTCATATAGCAAACACTACTCTATTCTAATGAGTTTTCCAGAATATTACAAGAAACGTCATCCATAAAGTTCCTTGTTTATTAAAAAAAAGAACATTTATTTGTACTAATTTTATAAATTAATTTTATTTCTACAAATGATCACTACAATGATTTAAAAGTGCATTGCTATTTATTTAACTTAGTTTATGTAAGTTATAGATAATCTTACATCTTCTCATTTTCCCTTGTTTGTGTCCCAGCAGTTATAGTATTATCTACTGCAACATGCAGAATGATTTTTAAGGTTAAAGTTAGAAGTATGTTATAAAGATTATTTTAAAAGCATTCCAACAATTTAATAGACTGAATTTCTATTGTTAGGTTGTTTAAAACAGTGAAAAGTATATGCGGTAGAATGACAATAACAGTTTAAGGAAGAATATGTTATAAATTCTAATAAATTCTAAGACTCAAGTGATTGAAGAGTATTCACTTACCACTCAATTTAAAAAATAATTGTTAAGCTTTAATTCATCATAGAAGAGGGAAACTGTAGAAGCCACTGAATTTTATTTATATGTAGAAGATTTTATTACTGTAATTATGGGATTTAGTCTAGCATTATACATGGTAGCCATTAAAGGATAGTCTTATGTCTCAAAATGTAAGGCTTTCTTTCTGAAAGAAAACTATACAATACATGATCTTTGAGCAAATAAATTTTGCTTCTTTTTTTTCACCTATGAAGTTTTGCTTTATCCAGGCAGCCCAAGCAAAGAGTTTAAAGAGAAGTAAGATCAATGCATTGCCATTGCAGGTTGCATTGCAATTTAACAACAAAAGGAGTGAGATTCAACTTGGGAAAATGGTGCAATAACTCATATATTAAATACTGTTTACATCAACATTTTTGAGGTATCAGTTTCAATTGGTTAAATATGTCCTTATCTGTTTCATTTTTAACCTCTTTCCATTATTTTAGTTTACATGGTATATTATATTCCAATATAATATATGTTATATATAATTATGTGATATTATTATATTTTGATTATTTATTATAGAATATTTCATCTTCCTTCTTGTCAGTGTAATCCTAATCATCTCACCACTGTACTATTTTAATAGAAAACATCCTCAGTTCTGTAAAATGAGAACAGCACCTCCTTGTTCTTTATCTCTATTTTAACTCTAATATTTTCTTTTAATATCTGTTTACAGATACATCTGACTCATCACAAAATAAGTTACTGAGTTGAAATATTTAATTATATTATAGTGGAAGCACATGTATTAAATACATGTGTAGTTAATATTAACTTGAAAATCACTTCAAGTACTCAAAAGCAACAAAATAAATATAGTTAAGTTGAACACAGTAAGTTTTTCTTCAGGTGTGATTAAATGTAGCCTTTCATTAGGAAGGGAATCAGATTAAACAATTATTTAACAACTTAGGCTAATGATGTACAAAACCTACATATTATATCTAAAAACATTCTTAGTTAAAGTTGGATTAGTACAGTTGATTATATGTAAATATATATCTGACTTTACTTCTTTTTTTCTATCCATTAGTGTATCTTGATTGAATGTTCTTATAGTGTGACAAATCTCATTACCCTGTATATTCCAAAGAATGCTCAAACATGAAACTTCAACATGCTTTGTATTAATTTATCCAAATTTTATCTCCATACTTTATTTTAAATACATGTATTGAATGCTTACTATGTGAAAAACAGTTTTTTATGTGCTCTAACTGCTTTTTGTTATTTAATTTTATCAGCAACTCCATGGGATAGGTGTTACTGAGACCCTATTTTACAGATAAGAGAACTGAAGATATAAAAGACTCAGTAATCACAAGGCACTTCATTTGGGGAGCAAAAGTTTGACATCCAGAGCCTTTACTCAACCACTGCCTTGAAGTTACTCATGTGTCCCCAAACAAACTCACAATCAATGCACATGCATGCACTTTTTCACTGGTTTGTGAAGTTTATTTTTATTCTACAGCTGTGTCTTTTGAAATCTTATCACCATACTTGAATGCAATTCAGTAATTCTAAAATTCATGTAGATCAGTAAATGTTTTTTTGAAACCGTGACTTTAACAGATTTGTCTAAATTTCATGAATATCACCAGACTAAAATGGAACCCAAATCCTATGATATAAAGATCACTGCATTATCTGTCATCTGCATTACTCTTTATCATATCACTGAACAAAATATATTTACTTTTATTTTAGTAATTTCTATGGTAAACCAAAGGATAACAAAACTAGTGATCATTCAATCATGTTTCTGTATACAAGCACCATATTGCTTTAATAATTATAGTTTTAACAAGCAACTTGAAATCACTAGGCCTGATGCTTCCTGCTTTGTTTTTCTTTCTGACAATTTCTTTGACTATTAGGGGTCTTTTCTGGTTTCATATAAGTTTTTAGGATTTTTTCCTACTTCTGTAAAAAATGCCATTGGAATTTTGATAGGAGTTGCATTGAATCTATAAACAATATTCTATAGGTTGTATAGAATCTATACAATCAATAACATACCATAGGTAGCATTGACATTTTAATAAATCTAATTATTTCAATTAATAAATATGGGATATCTTTCTATTTGTGTCTTCCTCTATTTCATTCATCAATGTCTTATAGTTTTCAGAGTGGAGATCTTTTCTTTCCATGGTTAAACTTATTCTGAAGTATCCTAAGTTTTTATTGTTTACTATCTCTATATGAGATAATGAATGATAACAGAACTTATTGCAGTAATCATTTCACAACAGATGGCTCTGGAAAAGGGGGCTAAGGCTACCAACTCTTGCATAGTTGAAATCTCATACTATTATCTCTAACTTAGAAACAAAGGAATTGGTAAATGATTCACTTAAGAGAAGGAAGCAGAAACAGTTTGGATATAATCAGAAATCAAATCCTAGTTCTTTTGATTTCATATATTATGATCTCTAATAAAACATTAATTTTCCCCTACTTTAGTTAATTAAACAAAAGGAGTGAGATTCAACTTGGGAAAATGGTGCAATAACTCATATATTAAATACTGTTTACATCAACATTTTTGAGGTATCAGTTTCAATTGGTTAAATATGTCCTTATCTGTTTCATTTTTAACCTCTTTCCATTATTTTAGTTTACATGGTATATTATATTCTAATATAATATATGTTATATATAATTATGTGATATTATTATATTTTGATTATTTATTATAGAATATTTCATCTTCTTTCTTGTCAGTGTAATCCTAATCATCTCACCACTGTACTATTTTAATAGAAAACATCCTCAGTTCTGTAAAATGAGAACAGCACCTCCTTGTTCTTTATCTCTATTTTAACTCTAATATTTTCTTTTAATATCTGTTTACAGATACATCTGACTCATCACAAAATAAGTTACTGAGTTGAAATATTTAATTATATTATAGTGGAAGCACATGTATTAAATACATGTGTAGTTAATATTAACTTGAAAATCACTTCAAGTACTCAAAAGCAACAAAATAAATATAGTTAAGTTGAACACAGTAAGTTTTTCTTCAGGTGTGATTAAATGTAGCCTTTCATTAGGAAGGGAATCAGATTAAACAATTATTTAACAACTTAGGCTAATGATGTATAAAACCTACATATTATATCTAAAAACATTCTTAGTTAAAGTTGGATTAGTACAGTTGATTATATGTAAATATATATCTGACTTTACTTCTTTTTTTCTATCCATTAGTGTATCTTGATTGAATGTTCTTATAGTGTGACAAATCTCATTACCCTGTATATTCCAAAGAATGCTCAAACATGAAACTTCAACATGCTTTGTATTAAGTTATCCAAATTTTATCTCCATACTTTATTTTAAATACATGTATTGAATGCTTACTATGTGAAAAACAGTTTTTTATGTGCTCTAACTGCTTTTTGTTATTTAATTTTATCAGCAACTCCATGGGATAGGTGTTACTGAGACCCTATTTTACAGATAAGAGAACTGAAGATATAAAAGACTCAGTAATCACAAGGCACTTCATTTGGGGAGCAAAAGTTTGACATCCAGAGCCTTTACTCAACCACTGCCTTGAAGTTACTCATGTGTCCCCAAACAAACTCACAATCAATGCACATGCATGCACTTTTTCACTGGTTTGTGAAGTTTATTTTTATTCTACAGCTGTGTCTTTTGAAATCTTATCACCATACTTGAATGCAATTCAGTAATTCTAAAATTCATGTAGATCAGTAAATGTTCTTTTTGAAACCGTGACTTTAACAGATTTGTCTAAATTTCATGAATATCACCAGACTAAAATGGAACCCAAATCCTATGACATAAAGATCACTGCATTATCTGTCATCTGCATTACTCTTTATCATATCACTGAACAAAATATATTTACTTTTATTTTAGTAATTTCTATGGTAAACCAAAGGATAACAAAACTAGTGATCATTCAATCATGTTTCTGTATACCAGCACCATATTGCTTTAATAATTATAGTTTTAACAAGCAACTTGAAATCACTAGGCCTGATGCTTCCTGCTTTGTTTTTCTTTCTGACAATTTCTTTGACTATTAGGGGTCTTTTCTGGTTTCATATAAGTTTTTAGGATTTTTTCCTACTTCTGTAAAAAATGCCATTGGAATTTTGATAGGAGTTGCATTGAATCTATAAACAATATTCTATAGGTTGTATAGAATCTATACAATCAATAACATACCATAGGTAGCATTGACATTTTAATAAATCTAATTATTTCAATTAATAAATATGGGATATCTTTCTATTTGTGTCTTCCTCTATTTCATTCATCAATGTCTTATAGTTTTCAGAGTGGAGATCTTTTCTTTCCATGGTTAAACTTATTCTGAAGTATCCTAAGTTTTTATTGTTTACTATCTCTATATGAGATAATGAATGATAACAGAACTTATTGCAGTAATCATTTCACAACAGATGGCTCTGGAAAAGGGGGCTAAGGCTACCAACTCTTGCATAGTTGAAATCTCATACTATTATCTCTAACTTAGAAACAAAGGAATTGGTAAATGATTCACTTAAGAGAAGGAAGCAGAAACAGTTTGGATATAATCAGAAATCAAATCCTAGTTCTTTTGATTTCATATATTATGATCTCTAATAAAACATTAATTTTCCCCTACTTTAGTTAATTTAAAGACCTACAAAATGAAAATACTAGTACTGTATTAATTGGACAAAATCTGCATTTAAGTGGATCTTCTCAGTTCAAACTCATATTGTTCAAGCACCAACTGTATGTGTAAATCAAACTATAATGCTGTACCCTTTAACCTTGTACAATGATACATGGTGATTATTTCTTAGTAAAACTAGAAAAATTGATTGAGTTCTCAGAACAAGAAAAATAAAATTTGGGTAAAAATTTGGAAGAGATAATGTAGCTAACTAAAGAAATATCTGGGGATGATTATTTTAGTTATAAAAAATGAGTGGAACAAAAGAAGTAAAAAGATAGCATAAATAGCATATTCAGGGAACGATAAAGATACCAGTGTGATCAGTGCATAAAAAGTAAGAGAAAGTACCACAGAAAATAGTGAGGAAGACAGTGGACTGATAAAATAGTATCATCTTACAAGCCAGTTTGAAAACTCCGTCTTCTATGTTGAATGAAATAGAGGCCAATGATAAAAGCACAAATTGACTTATGCTTTAAAAGGATTACCGTAGTCCTGTTTTGTTGAGGATGTACTTTAGAGACTAAGGATAGAAGTAGGGAGAATGGTTAGGCATCCATTGCCATAATCCAGGGAATAGATTGTTGTGGCTTAGATGAGGATGGAACTGTGACAAAATGGGAAAGGATCATTTCTGCATAAATTTTGAAACAGCATTTCCTGGTATTTGGCTATACCATAGGAGGAAAGGGGTTTCCCTGGTGGCTCAGAGGTTAAAGCGTCTGCCTCCAATGTGGGAGACCCGGGTTCGATTCCTGGGTCGGGAAGATCCCCTGGAGAAGGAAATGGCAACCCACTACAGTACTCTTGCCTGGAGAATCCCATGGACGGTGAAGCCTGGTAGGTACAGTCCACGGGGTCGCAAAGAGTTGGACACGACTAAGCGACTTCACCTCACCTCATAGGAGGAAAGACAGGAGTCAAGGTGAGTAGAAGCTCTTTGAACTGACACTGAAAGTATGGAGTTTCCATGAACTGATACAAGGAAAATGTTAAGTGCAGTATGTTTTGGAGAGAGAGCCAGCAGCTTTGTTCATGTTTAATTTGACCTATCGATTAGATATTCAAGTAGCAGTAGAGAGTAGACAGTTGAAAATGCATGTGAAATTTGTGGGACAAGATGTTGCTAAAAATGTGAATTTCAGAGTTCCTGGCTTAAAAATGATTTTTAAAGACATTATCCTGGATGAAGTCATCAGAGAACATAGGAAAGATAGAACAAATAAGAAGAAAAAAGATGAGTCCTTGGCATTTCTTTATTAAAAAGTCAAGAAAAAGAACAAAGGAGACTGAATAGTAAAAAATAGGATAGAACAAAGAAGGAGTGTGATCATATGGAAACCAAGTGAAAACTGTGTATCAAGCAGGCAAGAATAATGAACCATGACAAATGCTGCCAGAAGGTGAAGATGACTAAAACTAGGAAGTGAAAGTAACAACATGAAGGCTTAACTGCCTGGGATCAGTTAAAAGTGTGAAAATCTGACAAACATCAGTTGAAGACTGAGATGGAGAAAACATTAAAAACAGTTAAGGCTACTGCTTACAGAGACACTGGTAAAAATAGTATGAAATAAAAATATCTCCTGCCATATCAATAAATAAAATGTCACAGCCATCAGCAAATTCTGGCCTCCAAATGTGAACTGTTATTTTTGCTCAGTTGCTAAGTCATGTCCAACTCTGCAACCCCAGGGACTGCAGAACAACAGGCTTCCCTGTCCATCACTCTCTCCCAGAGTTTGTTCAAACTCATGTCCTTTGAGTCAGTGATGCCGTCCAACCATCTCATTCTCTGTTGCCTCCTTTTCCTCTTGCTCTCAATCTTTCCCAGCATCAGGGTCTTTTCCAGTGATTTGGCTCTTCGCATCAAGTGACTAAAGTTTTGGAGTTTCAGCTTCAGCATCAGTCCTTCCAATGAATATTCAGGGTTGATTTCCTTTAGGATTGACTTTCTTCTGTCCAAGGGACTCTCAAGAGTCTTCTCAAGCACCACAAATGTGAATGATGACTCCCAAACTAGCAGATAAAACCACCCACCACACTGATTGCTGAGGAGCTCTGAGGAATGCAAGAAGCAGCCATCTGCTGCAACTGCCACTCCTTAAGGTGAACAAAGAAACAGGAGCAGCTGAGGTGCAAGCGAAAGAGATGAATTCAGTGAGCCCTGAGACTCTCATCTTCCCATACATAGAATGTTAAATTTCTTAACTTGATATCTGATCTTTGACATTCAGACTGCCTGCTCCCTTTGTTACAAAATTGTACATTGTTGCACTCTCCCTCCTGTCTCCTTAGAGCAGTTTTCTCAGAGCTATTGAGATGCTGTTTCCTGGGCTCAGAGTCCTAAACATTCCCACCAGATAAAATGACTCTCAACTTTCAGGCTGTGAACCTACTGACATAGTTGTGTTAGTTGACAAAGAAATGTAAAAGTAAAAGTGTAATTTCAAGAAGACATGGGTAAAGAATATAAGCTTTGAATATAAAAGATTGATCAGAAAGTGGGATGTTTAATATAAGCAAAATGTGAATATGTGATGATTGTAAATTCTCCAGTTTGTTCTGATTTAAATAAGTTATATTTGCTTAGTAGGTTCAAAGTTTTTCCTACAAAGTTCTGCTTTAAACACTTTCATTTAATAAGTCATGAAGTAAAGTTGATCTCTGTTTAAATTTTCAAATGCAACTCCAATTCACTTATAAAGAACTACTTAAAAGTTAAGAAGGTGGCAAAGACAGTGCTGTTGAGGTGAAAAACATAAAAGATACACATGTGAAGAAAGGCAGATGTAAATCATTGAAGAAAAGACAGATGTCTTGAGCAGAGATATCAGTATGAAAAAATGAAAGATATCAATGCTATTATAAAAGGAAATTTCATAAACAAAATGGAAATTAAAAAGAAGATATACTGAGTGTACTTTTCTCTTACAGTTTCAAGCTGAAGAAAAAGAAATGCTCCCTAAGCTACATAGCTGACAAGAAGAAATGCCTCTTTACATAACACATAAAAATGGAATAACAATATGTCTCCCGTGGAGAAGCAATGTGATAAGAACTTTATTCACAGCATCATCTTAATTAGAAAAGTGAAAAATATTCCATATTTGAGATAGTCTATTTCTCATATACTTAACTTTTCTGAATTCATTCTCATTTTAATATCACTGTGCAGAGTCCAAATACCTAATATTTATTAAATAAAATAAATTATTTCCACATTTATGTGAGTATTAAGAATAGCAGATGTGTAAACATATAATATCTGTCTAGAATATCTATGGAAAGCGCCCCCCCCACACACATAATTATCTGATCCCACTCCCTCCTCAATTCTTCGGGAAGGTAAAACAAGCCAAGTCCATTAGAGCAACCATCTCTCCTTGAACAAACAGTCTGGTCATCATGTCACAGCAATTCCCAGAACTATTTTTATAGCTATTACTAAAAGGTCAATTCTCTCTCTCTCTCCCCTCCTCTGTCTCTTTGTGTTTGTTTCTATCTCTGTCGCTGAATCGTTTTATCACCTCTGATTGCCATCTGGATAAAATTGTACAAAAAGATTCTGCAGAACCCAGCTGAAAATAAAGTAGATTGCCACAGAATGAATAACAAAAATCTATTCTTAGTCAGATAATTTGACATATCTGTCCCCCCAAATGGAAAGGCTATAAGACATATAAAGGGGTACCTGTGTGTTTAGTCACTCAGTCATGTCCAGCTCTTTGCAACTACATGAACTGTAACCCATGAGGCTTTCTGTTCATGGGATTCTCCAGACAAGAATACTGGAGTGGATAGTCATTCCCTTCTCCAAGGATCTTCCTGACCCAGGGATCAAACCTGTGTCTCCTGCATCACAGGTGACTTCTTAACCATCTGAGCCACCTGTGAAGCTGTATATAAAGGGTAAGAAGCTCCAACTAGTATTCAACATCATTCTAGAAGCACACATAAAACAATTCTCTCAAAATTACCATGTACTAAAACATAAAGGAAATCTCAAACATATGAATTATAATTATCAGACTGTAATTATAATAAGAACTAAATTTAAAATGGAAGCATGGATTAAATATTCCCATATGTGAAAATTAAAACACACATATACAAACACACACACTGACAAAGTTTGAGAAATGTGTTACCCAGGTAAAGGCTTTGGCAAGTTACTTGGGAAAAAAGGTCTTGAAAGGCCAAATCCTGGAGATAGAAGAAAAACCTAGCTCAACAATTACAAAAAATTCAACTTCTTTTCATGATAAAACATTTCAGTAACTAACAGTGGAAGATAATCCACTTTCTCAACCAGATAAAGGGCATCTATGGGAAACTCACAGCTAAAATTAATGTTCAAAGACCAGATACTTCTCTTCAAAGATCAAGAAAGTAAAAACAATGATGTCCACTCATGACACTTCTATTCAACATGGTGCCAGAGGTTCTAGTCAAGGCAATTAGGCAACAAAAAAAGAAACACAAGAAATCCATTATGGAAAAGGTAAATCAAACTACCTTAATTTTAGATGACATTATCTTGTATATAGTAAATCGTAAGGAATCTATTAAAACTGATTAGATGGAAAACCAACAGGTAAGAAGA
Source organism: Oreotragus oreotragus (assembly GCA_006410675.1). Classification (NCBI taxonomy): domain Eukaryota; kingdom Metazoa; phylum Chordata; class Mammalia; order Artiodactyla; family Bovidae; genus Oreotragus; species Oreotragus oreotragus. The sequence continues at coordinate 177,627 of SJYX01021134.1, forward strand.
TGGCAGGGTAAAATACCAATACACAAAAGTCAACTGCATTTCTTCAAACATGAATAAAACTTCAAAAACAGTGCTATGAATATACCAAAAACCATTTCATTGTATTTTAAAGGGGTGCATTGTATGGTATGTGAATTCTGTCTTAATAGATTTAAGAAGAAATATTTATAACTAAATAGTAAATGCCTGCAGAATGAAAGAATGAGAAATGAAGAAATCTGTTTGTTTAAACTATGATCAAAAAGAGTAAAATACTTGCAAAAGTTGCACTAAGGACTTGAACCTTATATTCCAAATATGACAAAACTTTGTTGAAATAAATTAAAGAAGTTCAAAATATATGAGATAATGTCCCAAGATCACGACTTGATATAGTAAAAAACTGCAATAAAAATTTCTCTGCAGTTTCAATGGAATCTTCGTCAGAATCCCACCTGTCTGTAGAAATTGTCAGGTTTATCTTAAAACTCACATGTCATTAAGAGACCCTAAAGACAAATCAAATAAAATAGCAATGGAAAAGAAAAAGAAAAGTTAAAGAACCAAATTTTTTTATTTCCAAATTTGTTACAAAGTTCAGTTCCGTTCAGTTCAGTTGCTCAGTCGTGTCTGACTCTTTTTGACCCCGTGAATCGCAGCACGCCAGGTCTCGCTGTCCATCACCAACTCCCAGAGTTCACCCAAACTCATGTCCATCGAGTTGGTGATGACATTCAGCCATCTCATCCTCTGTCGTCCCCTTCTCTTCCTGCCCCCAATCCCTCCCAGCATCAGAGTTGTTTCCAATGAGTCAACTCTTCGCATGAGGTGGCCAAATTACTGGAGTTTCAGCTTTAGAATCATTCCTTCCAAAGAACGCCCAGGATTGATCTCCTTTAGAATGGACTCGTTGGATCTCCTTGTAGTCCATGGGACTCTCAAGAGTCTTCTCCAACACCACAGTTCAAAAGCATCCATTCTACCGAGGAAACCAGAATAGAAAGAGACACATGTACCCCAATGTTCATTGCAGCACTGTTTATAATAGCCAGGACATGGAAACAACCTAGATGTCCATCAGCGGATGAATGGATAAGAAAGCTGTGGTACATATACACAATGGAGTATTACTCAGCCATTAAAAAGAATACATTTGAATCAGTTCCAATAAGATGGATGAAACTGGAACCAATTATACAGAGTGAAGTAAGCCAGAAAGAAAAACACCAATACAGTATACTAACACATATATATGGAATTTAGAAAGATGGTAATGAGGACCCTGTATGCAAGACAGCAAAAGAGATACAGATGTGTAGAGCGGACTTATGGACTCTGAGGGAGAAGGAGAGGGAGAGGGAGAGGGTGGGATGATTTGGGAGAATAGCATTGAAATATGTATACTATCATGTAAGAAATGAATTGCCAGTCTATGTTCAATGCAGGATGCAGGATGCTTGGGGCTGGTGTATGGGGATGATCTGGAGGGATGATGTGGGGTGGGAGGTGGGAGGGGGGTTCATGTTTGGGAGTTCGTGTAAAAAAATAAATAAATCCAAAAAAAAAAAACCAAAAAACAAAAGCATCCATTCTTCTGTGCTCAGCTTTCTTCACAGTCCAACTCTCACATCCATACATGACCACTATAAAAACCATAGCCTTGACTAGACGGACCTTAGTCAACAAAATAGTGTCTCTGCTTTTCAATATGCTATCTAGTTGGTCATAACTTTTCTTTCAAGGAGTAAATGTCTTTTAATTTTATGGCTGCAGTCACCATCTGCAGTGATTTTGGAGCCCCCCAAAATAAAGTCTGACACTGTTTCCACTGTTTCCCCATCTATTTCCCATGAAGTGATGGGACCGGATGCCATGATCTTCATTTTCTGAATGTTGAGTTTTAAGCCAACTTTTCCACTCTCCTGTTTCACTTTCATCAAGAGGCTCCTTAGTTCCTCTTCACTTTCTGCCATAAGGGTACTGTCATCTGCATATCTGAGGTTATTGATATTTCTTCCGGCAATTTTATTCCAGCTTGTGCTTCTTCCAGCCCAGCGTTTCTCATGATGTACTCTACATATATGTTAAATAAGCAGGGTGATGATATACAGCCTTGACGTACTCCTTTTCCTATTTGGAACCAAACATTGTTGTTCTGGTAAGAATAGACTTATAGATCAATGGAACAGAATTGAGGGTCTATAAAGAATCTCGTGTATCTGTGGTGAACTGATTTAGATAAGAGTTCAAAAACATTCATTGAGAAAATAATTGCCTTTTTAACAAAAGTACTGAGACAACTTGATATACACATACAAAAGAATGAAACTTGACAAAATTGATGCAAAAGAGATCAAAGTCCTAAATATAAGAACAAAAACTATTGAAATTTTAGAAAAAGCATAAAGTTAAAATTTTAATGATCTCAGAATTGGCAAAGGATTCTAGATGTGATATCAAAAGACCTGAGACATGACGATAACAGTATCTACATAAATCAGACTTAAAACTGAAAACTTTTATATTTCAAGGAATACAGTTAAGAAAGTGCAAAAAACTTATGGAACTGGAAAAATATTTGCAGTCATATATATGTTAAGATTCTTATATCTAGAATATATAAAGAACTTTTAGAAAGTAATTAAAATAAGACAAATAGCCCAATTAAAAATCATAAGTTAAAAATCTGAATTGATATTTTTCCAAAAAAGTTAAATAAATGGCCAATAGCATTAGTTATCAGAGAAATGCAAAAACCCACAATAAGAAACAACTTCACATTCACAGTTCAGTTCAGTTTAGTCGCTCAGTCATGTCCAACTCTTTGTGACTGGGCTTCCCTAATGGTTCAGCAGATAAAGAATCTGTCTTTGATTCAAGAGACAGGAGATGTGAGTTAGATTTCTGGATCAGGAAGATCTTCTGAAGGAGGAAATGGTGACCCACTCCATATTCTTATCTGGAAAATCTCATGGACAGAGGAGCCTGGCAAGCTACAGTTCAAAGGGTCATAAAGAGTCGGACATCACTGAGCACATCATTCATTCATTCACATTCACTATAAAAAATAGCAACAAGAAGCACAATAAAGTGTTGGAAAGGGTATGAAATGTTCATATATCACTGCTGGGAATTTAAAATGAGGCAGCCCCTTTATAAAATAGCCTAGCAGTTTCTCAGAGAGGCTAAACATACTAATACATGATCCAGCAATCCACAGAAAACTTGCACACAAATATTCATAGTAATATTATACATAATAGTCAAAGGTGGAAACAGCTCCAAATCCATTAGTGACAATAAATGTGATATGTCCATACATTGAAATATTACTCAAATATTATTTAAAAAATGAAGTACTGAGAGATGTCACAGCACAAATAAACCTTGGAAACCTTAGGCAAAGAGAAAGGAGCTAGTCATGAAAGACTACATAAGTCCCATTTTCATGAAACGTCCAGAAGAGAGAAATCTATAAAGACAGAAAAGAGATTAGTGGTTCCTTAGGGCTGTAGGGATTTGGGGAAATAAGGAGTGATAAGTAAATGGCACAAGGTGATGCCATTTACTTATGCCTTGAAATGATGAAATTTTATTCATTTTTTTAATTTGACATTGATTATGGTCATGATTGTAACTGTTAATTATAATACTAAAATACATTGGGTTATGCATTTTACATTGGTAAGTTTTAGGGTACATGAATAATAGCTCAATAAAGTAAACTAAAATAAAAACAAAGCTGTTAAATAAAAAGAAGCTTTAAAGAAGGAACTGTAAATCATCCATTTTAAAAAAACAGTATTTTGAAATAGTGTTTCCTGACTTTCATTTTTCCCACATTTTTCTAACTCTATGTACTGGTGAATGTTTCTGTTTTTTTCCATCTAGTTTATTAAGAACTTAATAGATGGAATGATAATGAAAGCAAAATATGGCATGATCACATTATAATGTGTCCAGTCTTCTGTTGAGTTTAGCTGACACAATTTAACTAATATTTCTCTTGTGGCTCAGTTGGTAAAAATCTGCCTGCAATGTGGGAGACCTGGGGTTGATCCCTGGGTTGGGAAGATCCTCTGGAGAATGGAAAGGCTACCCACTCCAATATTCTGGCCTGGAGAATTTCATGAACTGTATTGTCCATGGGATTGCAAAGAGTTACACATGACTGAATGACTTTCACTTTCACTTTTTACTATATGAACACATATAGCTGCACTGAGAAATAGATTACTTATAAAATGATAACATGAATGGACCATTATGTGCATACGTGCTAAGTCACTTCAGTCATATCCGATTCTTTGCTACCCTATGAACTGTAGCCTACTAGGCTCCTCTGTCCATGGATTCTCCAGTCAAGAATACTGCAGTGGGTTCCCATGCCCCCTTCAGTGGGATTTTCCTGACCCTGAGATTGAACAATGCCTTTTATGTTACCTTCATTGGCAGGTAGGTTCTTTAGTGACACCTGGGAAGCCCACTGGGACTATTATACATCTTGCCAATTAAACAGCTACACAATTATTGATAATGGCTGAGAGTAATCCATTATTTTCATGCAATGATATATTTCTGACCTTGGAAAAAATAGAATTTTAAAAATTATTACCTTGTTTTTGATAGAACACTAAACCAAAACCCAAATAAACATAAAAATAATGGATTGTTGATATATAAATATATTTCAATTTGGAGTGAAATAAAATTGCTTATCAACAAAGCATTATTGATAACAAAATCTGGAATGCTCATGAATCATATTTTATTTATGCTTTGTAAGTTTCCACAGAAGAACTGTACAGAAAAGATCTTCATGACCCAGATAATCATGAGGATGTGATCACTAATCTAGAGCCAGACATCTTGGAATGTGAAGTCAAGTGGGCCTTAGAAAGCATCACTAAGAACAAAGCTAGTGGAGGTGATGGAATTCCCGTTGAGCTGTTTCAAATCCTGAAAGATGATGCTGTGAAAGTGCTGCACTCAATATGCCAGCAAATTTGGAAAACTCAGCAGTGGCCACAGGACTGGAAAAGGTCAGTTTTCATTCCAATTCCAAAGAAAGGCAATG
>SJYX01021134.1:198306-221669 GCA_006410675.1 Oreotragus oreotragus
TGAGTCTGAGTGAACTCTGGGAGTTGGTGATGGACAGGGAGGCCTGGCATGCTGCTATTCATGGGGTTGCAAAGAGTCGGACACGACTGAGCGACTGAACTGAACTGAACTGATTCTTGAGTTTTAATTCTTCTTGTATTAATGTATTGTAGATGCCAGTGATTTATCAGTTATGTGTATTGCAAATATTATCTTCCCATCTATAGTACTTTTTTAATTGAAAGATTCTCTAAATGAATAATGCTTTAAAATTTTCAAAAATCTCCCACACATGTTTTCATGAAAGTGAAGTCGCTCAGTCGTGTCCGACTCTTTGTGACCCCATGGACTGTAACTTATCAGGCTCATCTGTCCATAGGATTTTCCAGGCAATACTACTGGAGTGGATTGCCATTTCATGATTTCATATAATTGCATAAAAACGTTTTCTCCCTGTACCTATATAACTCCTGCTTCTTTCCTTCTCCCCAATGATAGCCAGTAGTTTGTTCTCTAGGTCTCTCAAACTTTTTGCTTGTCTTTTTTTTTTTTTTTTCATTATCTAACAGTGTCTTTCACAAAGTAAAAGATTGTTTTTTTAATCTAATCAACTGCATATTGTCTTTTTTTTTTCTTTCATGGACTGTATTTTTGTGGTTATATCCAAAAAAGTCATTGCCAAACCAATTGCTTAGATTTTCCTAGTTTGCATTTGTTATATTTTATAAGCTTGCACTTTACATCCAATTATTTAATGGATTTATGTTCCTTTTTGATTTAATTTTGTGAAAAATGTAAGATCAGTAACTAGATTCATGGTTTTGCCTGTGGATGTCCAGCTGTTCCTACACCAATTACTACCGGGAAAAAAATCCACTTTTTATTGAACTGACTTTTTCCTGTCTTTCAAAATCAGCTGATTAAATTTGTTTGGATCTTTTTCTGTTATTTCTATTCTTCTTCGTTACTTATCTGCCTATCTTTTGGCCAGTACTACCCCATCTTGATTACTATATATGTATAGCAAGTCTTGTGAGCTTCCCAGGTGGCTCAGAGGTAAAAAAAAATCTGCCTGCCAATGGAGTTACAGGAAATGTGGATTTGATCATTGGGTTGAGAAATATTTCAAATTTTGAGTATTAATATAAATGGTACTGTCTTATTAATTCCATATTCTGATTGGTTATTGTTGGTCTTGAATTTTAATTGAATGTGTCATTAATTCATAAACTCTTGTGATAAATACTTTTTATTTTCAGGAGTTTTTGGTTGTTTTTGTTTATTCTTAAGGATTTCCTATATAAACAATTATGTCATCTTCAAACAAAGATAGCTTATTTCTTCTTTGCCTATTTTCACACATTTTCCTGCTGTGCTCTAACTGCCTTAACTGAGACTTCCAGTATAAAGCTGAATAGCAGTGATGAGTGGATATCCTTGTGTTGTTCTGGATCTTAATAGGAAAGCATTGAGTTTTTCACCATGTAGTATGATGTCAGGTATAGGGTTTTGGCTAGATATTCTTCATCAAGTAGAGAAAGTTCTTTATTCCTAGTTTCCTGAGACTTTTTATGGTAAATGGGCTTTGAATATTGTTGGATGATTTCCCTACACCTATTGACATGGTCATATGGTTTCTCTTACTTAGTCTATGTGATAATTTTTTAATGTTAAACTATCTTTGCATGCCTGTGATAGATCATATTTTGTTATAGTACATGACTGCTTTAAAAAATATTGGATTTGATATGCTAATATCTTGTTGAGGAATTTTTTTTTTTGCACACATACAGTATGTTGGAAGTGCATCTTTTGCTGCTATTCACAGTTATGGGAGAGAAAATTTTTATACTTAGATTTTTTAAATTAATTAATTTATTTATTTTTTACTTTATTTTATTTTACAGTACTGTATTGCTTTTGGCATACATTGACATGAATCCGTCACGGGTGTACATGAACTCCCAAACATGAACCCCTCCTCCCACCTCCCACCCCACATCATCCCTCCAGATCATCCCCATACACCAGCCCCAAGCATCCTGCATCCTGCATCAAACATAGACTGGTGATTCATTTCTTACATGATAGTATACATATTTCAGTGCTATTCTCCCAGATCATCCCACCCTCTCCTTCTCCCTCTCCCTCCGAGTCCAAAAGTCCGCTCTACACATCTGTGTCTCTTTTGCTGTCTTGCATACAGAGTCCTCATTACCATCTTTCTAAATTCCATATATATGTGTTAGTATACTGTATTGGTGTTTTTCTTTCTGGCTTACTTCACTCTGTATAATTGGTTCCAGTTTCATCCATCTTATTAGAACTGATTCAAATGTATTCTTTTTAATGGCTGAGTAATACTCCATTGTGTATATATACCACAGCTTTCTTATCCATTCATCCGCTGATGGACATCTAGGTTGTTTCCATGTCCTGGCTATTATAAACAGTGCTGCAATGAACATTGGGGTACATGTGTCTCTTTCTATTCTGGTTTCCTCGGTGTGTATGCCCAGCAATGGGATTGCTGGGTCATAAGGCAGTTCTATTTGCAATTTCTTAAGGAATCTCCACACTGTTCTCCATAGTGGCTGTACTAATTTGCATTCACACCAACAGTGTAAGAGGGTTCCCTTTTCTCCACACCCTCTCCAGCATTTATTGCTTGCAGACTTTTGGATCGTGGCTATTCTGACTGGTGTGAAGTGGTATCTCATTATGGTCTTGATTTGCATTTCTCTGATAATGAGTGACATTGAGCATCTTTTCATGTGTTTGTTAGCCATCCATATGTCTTCTTTGGAGAAATGTCTATTTAGTTCTTTGGCCCATTTTTTGATTGGGTCGTTTATTTTTCTGTAATTGAGCTGTATAAGTTGCTTGTATATTTAGATTTTTTATAGTTGGAGGAGCTTCATATCATTTTAGTGTTCTTTAATTGTATGCTCAAGCAAAATTGTTTGAGGACCCTACATCTATGTCTCATTGTAACTAGATTGCTGCCTAAAAACCCTTTATGTGTAGAATTATGAACTTTTGCTTCTGAGCAAAGAATGACCTTGTTTAGAATTTCTTGATAATTTCTAAGTGGTTGCATGTTGTCTATGGGAGCCCCCCAAAATCAGCTGAACTTTTGTCTGCATAAAGTGTGGAGAAGGTTAAACTTCAGACTAGGATAAAATACGAGAGCTTTTCAATTTAAGTGTAAACAGTAACAGATTATATGAAGTGAAGAAACATGTATAAGAACAGTGATAATGTATGCCCATTTTTTTCTACTTTTCATGAAGTTCTCCTTTTTACTCAACAAAGACTAAAAGTATAATTTCTTATTCCATGCATATTTGACATTGTCATGTGGAGATAATCTTGCTGAGACAATTATACTCTACAAGCTTTTCTTGGACCCAAAATAAAGAAACATTTCCATTCATTTGTATTTTTTTCAAATAGACTCTTGGCGTTCTCAGTTATGAACTACAATCATTCTTCTATAGCTGGACAGTTTGGCAGTACTTTTAAATGAAACACTGTACAGATTTTAGGTTTGTTACCTTAAAAAATGAGATATAATTGATATATAATAGTTTCAGGTGTGCAACACTATTATTCCATATTTGTATGTGTTGGGAAATAGTTACCATAATAAATCTAGTTTTCATCTATCACCACACATAGTTACACATGCTGTTCTTCTTGTAATAAGAACCTTTAATATTTACACACTGCTATATCTAAAATAGATAACCAACAAGAACTTACTATATAGCACAGAGAACACTGCTCAATATTCTATAATAACCTAAATGGAAAAGAATTAGAAAAATAATAGATGCATATATATGTATAACTGAATCACTTTACTGTACACCTGAAATAAACACAACATTGTTAATCAACTATGCTCCATTTAAAATGAAAATTAAAAAATTTCTTTCTTAAAATTTTGAAATATATAATATAGTATTACTCTCTGTGCTGTACATTACATCCCAGGATTTATTTATTTTGTAACTAGAAACTTGTACCTTTTTATCACCTTCATCCATTTCACTTATCTTCTATCTCCTACCCCTGGCAATTACCAATCTTATATTTGTATTTATGAGTTAGTTTTTTGTTTCTGAATCACATAGCATTTATCTTTCACTGTCTGTCTCATTTCACATAGCATAATGTCCTTAAGGTCCACTCATGTTGTCACAAATGGCAAGATTTCCATATTTTTATGGCTGAATAGCATTCCATTGTATAATATATACACTGCATTTTCTTCATTCATTCATCTGTGGAGAGGATTTTTGCATCTATATTTATGAGAGATATTTGTCTGCTGTTAACCTTTTTGTAGTGTCCATGTCTGCTTTTGATATCAGGGTAATGCTGGCTTCATAGAGTAAGTTACAGCAGATGCATAAATTTTTAAAGGAAAAAAATGAGAGTTTTATTTTGAAATTTTCATTATTATTCTAAGAAAACTATTCTCATAATTTAAAATATAACCATACAATTGGCCTTAGAAAACAAATATTTCTTAAACGTACTTAATTACTTATTATGAAAGTGAAGTCACTCAGTAGTGTCTGACTCAATGCGACCCCATGGACCCCATGGAGCCTGCCAGGCTCTTCCATTCATGGGATCAGGCAAGAATATTGGAGTGGGTTACTATTTCCTTCTCTAGGGGATCTTCCTGACCCAGGATTTGAACCTGGGTCTCCTGCATTGCAAACAGACTCTCTACCATTTGAGCTACCAGCTAATCCCAATTATTTATTATAAATGACTTATAAAAATATTTCTTCTCTTTTGTTTTTTAGAACATATACTGAATTAAAATTATATTCCTTATAAGAAATTTCAAGCAAATATTATGGTGTTCAATTATTGTTAATTTCTTAAGGCATGAATCAACATATTAATTCATTTCTTATTATAAAATTATCTTTAATAATCTAATTCCCAGTTAGAATTATGAGATTTATTACTTTGAAAGGATTAATAATTTTTCAGTTATTATAAATTTAACTAAATTCTTTTGATGCATTTTCTATTTTACCCTTCTTAAATGTGTTTTAAGCCACTAAATTTGGAACTATTTGTTACATGAGTGACTATTAGTTACTCACTTGTGTCAGACTCTTTGCAACACAATGGACTGTAACCCACCAAGGTCCTCTGTCCCTGGAATTCTCTAGGCAATAATACTGGAGTGTGTTGTCATTCTTTTCTCCAGGAGATCTTCCTCTGACTCAGGGATCAAACCTGGGTCTCCTTCATTGCAGGCAGATTCTTTACCATCTGAGCCACCAGAGAAGCTTGAAGTTTTCTCTTGGTTTTGGTTATTTTTAATTTAAAATACATTTTTATGATGGTTAAAATATGGTTTTTAAATATATGAATTCCTCCATTAATTTGAGGTTTAGAAAGTTTTTCTTAAACCCAAGGTTAAGGAAATAGTGTTTTATATGCATTTTTGCTTTTAAATAAGAGGAAGGTAGTGATATCATTTTCCCTATAATTGGCCCAGTATATAGTTTCCATAATTGCAAGTCATTAATACCCAGAGATCACACCAAATATACCAGAATAATGCTTTGTTCTATAAAAATCAAAGAAGTTTAAGGAGGAAGAATTAAGAATTGCTAAGTCTCTTGACATCAGATTTTGGTGTTTGGACTAAATTCCAAATAACAGCTAACCATAGCAACAGATGACGTGAGATTACATGTCTCTAAGGCTTTGTGGGTGGTTATGATTACTGAATAGAGATAGGTATAATGCAATTACATATATGATCTACTTCGCCAGGTGTTTTGGGGTACAAAGAGCAGATAATATCAATATAGTCACATGTAATTTACAAAATAATATTAACTAAATATTAACTTTTTCTTAAAAATAATAATTTATAGTTCTTAACCCCCCAAAATACTTTTATAAGATCTAATTCCAATTAAGGCCTATTCAGAGTTCACTGCCACTTCTTGGGAATTTCTGTCCATTAATATTTAGGCCCAGGATTGTGGTGCTTTATAATGAAGAAAAAGTAAAACATTCAAAGACTGGTGTGGCAGGAAGAATTATAAAGCTATATCCCTAAGGTATTGTCCTTTCATTATTCTCTGTAAAACTAATCTATATAAAACCTTAAAAGAATTTGCAAGTTTAAGTAAGGCTACTAATAAACTGATCTTAAAATTGAGATCATTCTAGATTTTGCAGGTGGGGTTTGTGTAATTACATGAGTCTTTAAATAGAAGAGAAAATAGAAGAGTTTTTCAAGTATGCATAGTAAAAGAAGAGATCAGAGACATTCTTAGGGTGAGAAAGATCCCATATACTGTCCCTGGTTCTGTGCTGTGGGATTCTATATGCAAGAACCTGAGAAAGAAGTCTCTAAAACCATCCACTGACCATCAGCAAAGAGAGGCACATGTCAGCTCTAGTTCCAAACCCAACTGCATTTTGCTGACAATCTGAGTGAATTTGGGACTGAATTCTTTTCAGAAATAGCTAATAATTCCCCAGCTACCTGACACCTTGGTTTTGGCATTGTGGAACTTAAAGATTAATAACCAACTGAAGTCAACCTAGACTTTTGAACTACAAATTTGTGAAAATATATTTGTGTTGTTCAAATAAATATGTGGTAATTCTTTATGACTACAATGGAATACTAATAATACATCTGGTGATTAGATGATCAGGAGGCATATGAATATATGAACCCAGATTCCAATTATTTGATTCAGTATTATTGTTCCTGCCAAATGAACTATATTACTCAAAATCATCTCTACTCGTAAAATCTTACTTTTTTAATTTGTACAGGGGATAAAACACACAATCTAGCAGTATCAATGAGAGAAGAGTGATGTGATAGACTTATGGGTTTTCATAAAGCAAAGAACTCTGAGGAAAGCTATATGTGATTTGGTATCAGAAGCAGGTCATGGAGGTTGGGCATACAATTATATAAGAAAATATAATATTTGAGAAAGAAATACCTTCTTCCTTTTTAATTGTGTTGAAACATTACCCCCTAAAAGCTTAGGGAACAGTCTGTTGTACAGAGAAACAAGGAATTCTCTGACAGCAATGACAGGACATCTGTGTTTTCCTACACACTGAGAAGAGAAGGATTCTGAATGTCTGTATACCTGTGTTGTATGCATTGCAGCAAGCTTTCCCAACAGCTGTAACTAAAAGGGAAAATTTGAAACAAACTTCATGTGGCTAGCTGCCAAGCTGCTGCCAAGTCGCTGCAGTCATGTCTGACTCTGTGTGACTCCATAGACGATGGCCCACCAGGCTCCCCCATCCCTGGAATTCTCCAGGCAAGAACACTGAAGTGGGTTGCCATTTCCTTCTCCAATTCATGAAAGGAAAAGTGAAAGGGAAGTCGTTCAGTCATGTCTGACTCAGTGACCCCATGGACTGCAGCCTACCAGGCTCCTCCATCCACAGGAATTTCCAGGCAAACTGGAGTGGGTTGCCATTGTCTTCTCCTCAGGTGGTTAAAGGCAATGTTAATTCACAATAAATTTCCAAACTTTAGTATCATTCCAAGGAAAATTTAAAATTTTCATTTCAATTTAAAATTTTAAGTGGACGAACTCCCAAACATGAACCCCCCTCCCACCTCCCACCCCACATCATCCCTCTGGATCATCCCCATACACCAGCCCCAAGCATCCTGCATCCTGCATTGAACATAGACTGGTGATTCATTTCTTACATGATAGCATACATATTTCAATGCTATTCTACCAATAGAGTCCTGTAAAGTGAAAAATAAATAAATAAAAAAATAAAGGAGAAAAAAAATAAAAAAAAATATTTTCAGTGGAATACAAATACATTTTCAGATTAAGTAGTTGAGTTTAAAGTTAAGATACAGCAAATATTAGAAGTACCTAGGATCTAAATTTTCTTCAAGGGACAATCTAATGAATGCATAAGGCAAGTTCTAGTCATTCTTTTTCTTAATTTGAAGAACATATCAACAGAGTTTACAGCAACTTACTGAAAGCAACAGTTCACAGAACACTTATTTTAGTGCACCATGATGTACAACAAATACCTTTGAAAGCTTCTGATAATCATATTAGCTGTTCCTTATATGTGTGTGCAAGCTAAGTTGCTGAGTTGTGTCTGATTCTTTGTGACCCCATTGACAATAGCCTGCCATGGTTTTCTGTCCATGGAATTTTCCAGGGAGGAATATTGGAGTGCATTGTCATTTCCTTCTCCAGGGGATCTTTCCAACTCAGGGAAGCTCCATCCCCAACATACCAGATTTGAAATGTATTAGCTTCATTTTTTTTGAATTTTTTAATGAAGCCTAACTTTCAAATAACTTAGAGAAAATGACACAGAATGCAAGAATACACATACACAGATGCTTATATTTACCCATTTGTAAATATTAGTTTTACAAAACTAGCAATATATGCTTCATAAAACAGAACATCATTACATTAGAAAAAAATACATCTATAATTTAGAAAATAAAACCAAAACCTTCTAACATTTGCATTGGTTCTTTTCATGTGGTTGGTTGATGACTGGTTTAGTTATGTAAGAAGTAAAAATCTTGGAAAAACATTGATTATTCAAATTTTTAAAGAAAAGAAGAAAACCTTCACTATAATTTTAAATAAGTGTCAAAATATTGCTAAAAAACCTCAATCATAAGGAAGATTAAACATACCAGCATCAGGAAAAGAAGCTTTGTAGCACATTCAATCCTGAGGATCCAAATCACAAGTTGTTCTTCAGGTTATTGTGAGAAACCTATATGCTCTATAGTTTCTAAAGGTAGCACATAAACAGGATTTGCAAAATTTAATTCAATTTTCAATGTGTTTCTATTAAAATATCTCTATTTTTTTAAAAACATGTTTAATGTGTGCTTCAAATGTTACTATTTATAAATTGTATTTCATATGTTATATACAAAAATCTTATTGCCACAGGAAATTCATTCAGTAATCTGAAGGAGATCAACCCTGAATACTCCTTGAAAGGACTGATACTGAAGCTGAAGCTCCAATACTTAGGCTACCTGATGCGAAGAGCTGACTCATTCAAGATGACTCTGATGCTGGGAAAGATTGATGGCAAGAGGAAAACAGGGGCAACAGAGAATGAGATGGTTGGATGGCATCACCTATTCAATAGACTTGAGTTTACAGGGAAACCTGGCGTGCTGCATTTCATGGGGTTGCAAAGAATCAGACATGACTTAGCAACTGAACAACAACAACCTTAAGGAGATACAATGGAGGCTTAGATTTTTTTTAAGTTAAAAATTTAATTTTAACTGTGTACTACTAACAAAAATCAAACATTGTGTTAAGTGACATTTTTCAAATGCTATATACCACACTAGTGTGAAAATGAACAAAAAGAACCAGTACCTCAGAGGAAGTGATAAAATATTTAGTATTGTTGGATATATTTGATAATATTCAGTTAAGTTCAGTTGCTCAGTTGTGTCTGACTCGTTGTGACCCCATGGACTGCAGCACACCAGGCTTTCCTGTCCATCACCAATACCTGGAGCTTACTCAAACTCATGTCCATTGAGTTGGTGATGCCATTCAACCATCTCATCCTCTGTCGTCCCCTTCTCCTCCTGCTTTAAATATTTCCCAGCATCAAGATCTTTTCCAGTGTGTCAGTTCTTCACATCAGGTGGCCAAAGTATTGGAGTTTCAGCTTCAGCATCAGTCCCTCCAATGAATATTCAGGACTGATTTCCTTTAGGATGGACTGGTTGGATCTCCTTGCAGTCCAAGGGACTCTCAAGAGTCTTTTCTCCAACACCACAGTTCAAAAGCATCAATTCTTTGGCCCGGAGCTTTCTTTATAGTCCAACTCTCACATCATAATATCACATCATGATAATACTAAAACAACACAAATCAAGGATGAAAGTTTCAATGTATTTGCATGCTCAGTTGTGCTCAGCTCCTTGAAACCACATGGACTGTAGCCTGCCAGGTTCCTCTGTCAATGGCAATTTCCAGGCAAGTATACTGGAGTGGATTGCCATTTCTTCCTTCAGGGGATCGTTTTCACCCCAGGATCAAATCCATGTCTCCTATGGCTCCTGAATTGGCAGAATGATTCTAACCATTGAGCCACCTGGGAAGCTTAAAAGTTTCAACAGACATGCTAAATGGAGTGCTTGTAACTAAAGGATTACTTAGAAGGTCCTTGAGCATGAAACAAAGATAGAAAAGTCAGAAAAGAGGCATAGGAAATAAATCACTTAATTCCCAATACCTGACTCACAGAATCTCAAACACTCAATGCAAAGAACAATATATACTACTTTGCCAGAGATAAAGATTTAATTCATATCTTTTTAAGAAAAGCTTTTTCCAAAATTAAAGAGGTTGTAAGAGGAGGGTTGCATACACACTTCTTAGTAGCAGCAGAATTTGCTGGAAAATCATTGGGATACCTTGAAAATTCTGAGCAGGATGATTTTGAAATTGAATAATTATTAAAAACATTAAGTAAGCATAAAGCTTTAAAAGTATAAATGCATGCATAAGTGCAAAGGAAAGCTCTCTTGAAATAAAAAAAATGTTTACTTCTTGGATATAATCCTTTCTAAATAAAATGCCACCAAATGACAACTTTTCAATCAGATAAAACTTTTTAAAATTTATTTTTGTTGGAATTAAATGGCCATTTGATGGAGGTTAAAGCTGAGGAGGATGAGAGAGGAAAACTGGATGACTCATATTTAACTTGAATGGTGATACTGATGAGAACAAAGTAGATGTGCTCAGCATCTTGATTGTGATGATGATTTCATGAGTGATCAAAATTTCAAAACTTTTCAAATTGTATAGCATAAATATGTGCCATTTAATATCTGTCTATTCCTCCATAAAAACGTTTAAGAACGTAAACATTGTATATATGTGTGCCTAGAGATTTCCAATTCTTTGAGACCTCATTGTCAATAGCTAGCCTACTAGGCTCCTCTGTCCACAAGATTCTCAAGGCAAGAATACTGGAGTTGTTGCCATTTCCTCCTCCAGGGAATCTTCCTACTCAAGGACAGAACCACAGTCTCTTATGTCTCCTGCTTGGATAAGTGAATTCTTTTCCATTAACTCTGCCTGGGAAGCCCCATAAATGTAATATTTCAATAAATATTTATCTTTTGGTTTTTACTCAGTATATTAAAATTGTCTTTAAAACTTTTTTATAAGTACATTCATAATTTTGATAAAGCCATATGGAATATAAACTAAAAGCAAAAATCTAAACTTCCTCCTTTGCAAATAACAACTAAATGCCATCGTTATGTTTAAAATGTTATCAAATTGCCAATATGTCAGGGTTTTTCTGTAGTGAGCAAAGCACAAATTCTGGAGCCAAATAGGCATGGTTTCAACATTTGGCCTTAATCATACTCCTTATGAGGACATGAACAAGTGATTTTTTTTTCAAAATCCTCATTTTTTAATGTAAAAAGGCAACATGCCTATTAAAAATAGTTTTGAGAAACTAACCATCAAAGGATCTGAAATTGTTGTTTAATAATCATTTCCTTTTCTTCCACTCTCTTTTCCCCATTATTTCTTAATTTTTTAGCATTCTTTTTTTTCTTATTCTCTATCAAGTATCTAATGTTTATGAATACTGATTTAATTTAATTTCCTCAGAAGAGTCTCATTATATCTGCCTCTCTTCTGTGTTCTAAGCAAAGTACATGCATATCTTTGGAAACATCATATAAACCATTGATTAATAAGGCCCTTAGACTTTAAAATGTCATTAAAAAAGATAGTGATGAGAGTGATCCATTTTTAGTTTGCAATGTATGGAAAGCATTTTAGTTTATTCAATAGTAATCAACAGCTTCTGCACTGTTATTTACTGATTGCCATTACATCTTCCTAAGGGGCCTGGGTAGAGATTAAGTGCTTCATAGAAAAGTTACACAGCCTGAGCCCAAAGGCATTTCATAATGAAGGTAAAATTAGAGAGACAGTATTTTTGACATCTGTGGGAATCACATTTTGCAAATATAGCTTAACATTCTGGGATTTTTTTTTATGATCTATTAATATTGCTTTACTAATTGAGATAAATGACTCATAGTAATGTAAGATTTTAATAATTAGGGAACTGGATGAAGTATATTTGGGAATAAAATTTATTACACTTGCAACCACACTTGCAGTTTTTTAAAAATCTAATTATTCTAATATTTAAAAACTATATGCCCAAAAAAGAGAAACAAATGTAATCAAACACAAGGGCTATTTTTTAAAAATAACATGTTTGAATCAGATTTAACATTAAGTAAACTATTTTTCTATATACTTTAAAAATTTTACCTAGGAAATAAGGATCTACATAGACAGCCTCTGAAAAATTGAAAAAAAAAAAAAAAAGAAAAAGAAACAGTATTTTTCCAGTGTTTATTTTCAAGTCAATTTTCAGTAACATTATAATTGTTTTGTATGGGAAATTTTCAAGACTAAATTTATATTTATTGCTAGAAGTACCTGTTTGGGGGCCCATTTTTCTATATAAGAGAAGGACTCAATAGATACTCTCTTATACTTCATGAGCCAGAAATATCTGCAGCAGAAATGAAGGAATAATAAATTTTTCTGAGACCTAGGGGGCTTAAAGGGCTTCCTTAATGGCTCAGACATTAAAATATCCACCTACCAACGCAGGAGGCTCAGAAGATGCAGGTTCGATCCTTGGCTGGGAAGATCCCCTGTACGACCACATGGCAACCCATTCCAGTATAATTGCCTGGAGAATCTCATGGACAAAGAAGCATAGCTGTCACAGTCCATGGGGTTGCAAAGACTCAGACATGACTGGGTGACTTAATGTTCTTTCCTTTTAATGGTGCTTAAAATATTTTCATTCATAGTGATTTCATTCATTTCTGCAAATTACATAATGCATATGTATAAAACTGTGGTTGATGGAATATGCCACAAATTCAGTTAGTATAAGGAAAGTTTCATTTCTATAGTTATAGCCCTTAGTTTGAGTGAGCTAAAGAATCATTAATCAGAAGTGATAGTGGGATAAAATAGAAGGTTTAGGAAAGTATGATCCATGGTACATACGTCTATGGAAATGCTATATATGATTCCTCTTTTTAATATCAGATCCACAAATTGTGTGAATAGCTCTGAGGAGCCTTAGATTAACAAGATAAGTTTAATACTGTATAATCCAATATATATCAACCTTATTTATCTATGGAATGCATTTTCACCCAATAGTTATTGACCTCGTACAAATATCATATTCCATGGAAGATGATTCAAGAAATGTTGCCTTGTTAGAAAACACTGAGTATGAAGTGTTTGCTGTATTTCATTGTGCTAATCTTATTATCAATTGCAACTTTTGTTCAGCCACTATGAATGAAAATTACTGAGTAAAAACAAAACAAGTAGCAAAGAAAGCAGAAATTGTAAACAAAATATATTGTCAATCATTCTAAATTCAGGGAGTTGATAAGATATTTTAAAGTATGCAAATAAACACTGATTAAAAACTATTAAAATGTTTCCAATTGTTGTTGTTGTTCAGTTGTCTGATTCTTTGTGATCCTATCGACTGCAATATACCAGGCTTTCCTATCTTTCACTGTCTCCTGGAGTTTGCTCAAATACATGTCCATTGAGTTGGTGATACTGTCTTACAAACTCATCCTGGCTGCCCCCTTCTCCTTTTGCCTTCTGTCTTTCCCAGCATCAGGATCTTTTCTGAGTCCACTCTTCACATCAGGTGGTCAAAGTATCAGAGTTTCAGCTTCAGCATGAGTCCTTCCAATGAATATTCAGGGCTGATATCCTTTAAGATTGACTGATTTGATCTCTTGTAGTCCAAGGGACTCTCAAGAGTCTTTTCCAACACCATAGTTCAAAAGCATCACTTCCTCATCACTCTGCCTTCTTTATGGTCCAACTCACACATCCATACATGACTACTGGAAAAACCATAGATTTGACTGTACAGATCTTTGTTGGCAAACTAATATCTCTGCTTTTTAGTATGCTATCCATTTTTGTCACAGATTTTCTTCCAAGGAGCAGGCATCTTTTAATTTCATGGCTGCAGTCACCATCTTAAGTGATTCTGGAGCCCAAGAAAATAAGGTGTCATTTTTTCCCCTTCTATTTACCAGGAATTAATGGCACCAGATGCAATATCTTAGTTCTTCTGAATGCTGAGTTTTAAGCCAGGTTTTCACTCTTCTTTTTCACCCTTAACAAGAGGCTCTTTAGTCCCTCTTCACATTCTGCCATTAAAGTTTTGTCATCTGCATATCTGAGGTTGTTGGAATTTGTCCTGGCAATCTTGATTCCAGCTTGTAATCAAGCACATCATCCAGCACAGCATTTCACATGATGTACTCTGCATAGATGACATCACCCTTATGTTAGAAAGTAAAGAGGAACTAAAGAGCTTCTTAATGAAGGTAAAAGAGGAGAGTGATAAAGTTGGCTTAAAGCTCATCATCCAAAAAGCAAAGATCATAGCATCCACTTTCATCACTTCATGGCAAATAGATGGGAAATCAATGGAAACAGTGACAGACTTTATTTTTTTGGTCTCCAAAGTCACTGTAGATGGTGACTGTAGCCATGAAATTGAAAGACACTTGCTCCTTGGAAGGAGAGCTATGATAGAGTTGAACATCATATTAAAAAGTAGAGATATTACTTTGCCAACAAAGGTCTGTCTAGTCAAAGCTTTGGACTTTCCAATTGTCATGTATGGATGTGAAAGTTGGACTCTAAAGAAAGCTGAGTGCCAAAGAAATGATGCTTTTGAACTGTGGTGTTGGAGAAAACTCAAGAGTCCCTTGGAAAGCAAGGAGATCAAACCAGTCAATCCTAAAGGAAATCAACCCTGAATATTCACTGGAGGGACTGATGTTGAAGCTGAAGCTACAATATTTTGGCTACCTAATGCAGAGGACCAACTCATCAGAAAAGACTCTGACTGAGAAAGATTGAAGGCAGGAGAAGGGGATGACAGAGGACGAGATGGTTGGATGGCATCACTGAATCAATGGACATGAGTTTGGGTGGGCTCCAGGAGATGACGAGGGACAGGGAAGCGTGGCATGCTGCAGTCCATGGGGTCACAAAGAGTTGGACACAAATGAGGGCTGAACAACAACAACAAGAACAACTTTGGACATAAGTTAAATAAGCAGGGTGACAAAATACAGCCTTGATATACTCCTTTCCCAATTTGGAATCAATCCATCATCCCATGTCTGGTAATAATTGTTGCTTCTTGTTCTGCATGCCAATATCTCAGGATACAGGTAAGTGATATAGTGAAGTCACTCAATTGTGTCTGACTCTTTGAGACCACATGGACTGTACCCTACCAGGTTCCTCTGTCCATGGGGTTTTCCAGGCAATAGTCCTGGAGTGGATTGCCATTTCCTTCTCCAAGGGCTATTCCCAACCCAGGGATCAAACCTGGGTCTCCCACATTGTAGACAGACGCTTTACTGTCTGAGCCTCCAGGGAAGTCCGTACAGGANTTATTATCAATTGCAACTTTTGTTCAGCCACTATGAATGAAAATTACTGAGTAAAAACAAAACAAGTAGCAAAGAAAGCAGAAATTGTAAACAAAATATATTGTCAATCATTCTAAATTCAGGGAGTTGATAAGATATTTTAAAGTATGCAAATAAACACTGATTAAAAACTATTAAAATGTTTCCAATTGTTGTTGTTGTTCAGTTGTCTGATTCTTTGTGATCCTATCGACTGCAATATACCAGGCTTTCCTATCTTTCACTGTCTCCTGGAGTTTGCTCAAATACATGTCCATTGAGTTGGTGATACTGTCTTACAAACTCATCCTGGCTGCCCCCTTCTCCTTTTGCCTTCTGTCTTTCCCAGCATCAGGATCTTTTCTGAGTCCACTCTTCACATCAGGTGGTCAAAGTATCAGAGTTTCAGCTTCAGCATGAGTCCTTCCAATGAATATTCAGGGCTGATATCCTTTAAGATTGACTGATTTGATCTCTTGTAGTCCAAGGGACTCTCAAGAGTCTTTTCCAACACCATAGTTCAAAAGCATCACTTCCTCATCACTCTGCCTTCTTTATGGTCCAACTCACACATCCATACATGACTACTGGAAAAACCATAGATTTGACTGTACAGACCTTTGTTGGCAAACTAATATCTCTGCTTTTTAGTATGCTATCCATTTTTGTCACAGATTTTCTTCCAAGGAGCAGGCATCTTTTAATTTCATGGCTGCAGTCACCATCTTAAGTGATTCTGGAGCCCAAGAAAATAAGGTGTCATTTTTTCCCCTTCTATTTACCAGGAATTAATGGCACCAGATGCAATATCTTAGTTCTTCTGAATGCTGAGTTTTAAGCCAGGTTTTCACTCTTCTTTTTCACCCTTAACAAGAGGCTCTTTAGTCCCTCTTCACATTCTGCCATTAAAGTTTTGTCATCTGCATATCTGAGGTTGTTGGAATTTGTCCTGGCAATCTTGATTCCAGCTTGTAATCAAGCATATCATCCAGCACAGCATTTCACATGATGTACTCTGCATAGATGACATCACCCTTATGTTAGAAAGTAAAGAGGAACTAAAGAGCTTCTTAATGAAGGTGAAAGAGGAGAGTGATAAAGTTGGCTTAAAGCTCATCATCCAAAAAGCAAAGATCATAGCATCCACTTTCATCACTTCATGGCAAATAGATGGGAAATCAATGGAAACAGTGACAGACTTTATTTTTTTGGTCTCCAAAGTCACTGTAGATGGTGACTGTAGCCATGAAATTGAAAGACACTTGCTCCTTGGAAGGAGAGCTATGATAGAGTTGAACATCATATTAAAAAGTAGAGATATTACTTTGCCAACAAAGGTCTGTCTAGTCAAAGCTTTGGACTTTCCAATTGTCATGTATGGATGTGAAAGTTGGACTCTAAAGAAAGCTGAGTGCCAAAGAAATGATGCTTTTGAACTGTGGTGTTGGAGAAAACTCAAGAGTCCCTTGGAAAGCAAGGAGATCAAACCAGTCAATCCTAAAGGAAATCAACCCTGAATATTCACTGGAGGGACTGATGTTGAAGCTGAAGCTACAATATTTTGGCTACCTAATGCAGAGGACCAACTCATCAGGAAAGACTCTGACTGAGAAAGATTGAAGGTAGGAGAAGGGGATGACAGAGGACGAGATGGTTGGATGGCATCACTGAATCAATGGACATGAGTTTGGGTGGGCTCCAGGAGATGATGAGGGACAGGGAAGCGTGGCATGCTGCAGTCCATGGGGTCACAAAGAGTTGGACACAAATGAGGGCTGAACAACAACAACAAGAACAACTTTGGACATAAGTTAAATAAGCAGGGTGACAAAATACAGCCTTGATATACTCCTTTCCCAATTTGGAATCAATCCATCATCCCATGTCTGGTAATAATTGTTGCTTCTTGTTCTGCATGCCAGTATCTCAGGATACAGGTAAGTGACATAGTGAAGTCACTCAATTGTGTCTGACTCTTTGAGACCACGTGGACTGTACCCTACCAGGTTCCTCTGTCCATGGGGTTTTCCAGGCAATAGTCCTGGAGTGGATTGCCATTTCCTTCTCCAAGGGCTATTCCCAACCCAGGGATCAAACCTGGGTCTCCCACATTGTAGACAGACGCTTTACTGTCTGAGCCTCCAGGGAAGTCCGTACAGGATACAGGTAAGGTGGTCTGGTATTCCTATCTCTTTAACAATTTCCCACAGTTTGTTGTGATCTACACAGTCAAAGCCTTTAGTGTAGTCAACGAAACAGATATTCATCTGAAATTCCCTTGCTTTCTCTATGATCCATTGCATGTTGGCAATCTGATCTCTTGTTTCTCTCTCTTTCCTAAATGCAGCTTGTACATCTGGAATTTCCTTGTTCATGTGCTGCTGAAACCTATCTTGAAGGATTTTGAGCATAACTTTGCTAGCATGTGAAATGAGCACAATTGTACTGTAGTCTGAACATTCTTTGGCATTGCCTTTCTTTGGGATTTGAATGAGAATTGACTTTTTCCACCCCTGTGGCCACTGCTGAGTTTTCTAAGTTTGCTAACATCACAGTACTTTAATAGCATCAGCTTTTAGTATTTGAAAGAGCTCAGCTGGAATTCCATTACCTCCACTAGTTTCATTCATAGTCATACTTCCTAAAGCCCACTTGACTTCACATTCCAGGATATCTGACTCTAGGTGAGTGATTACACCATTGTAATTATACAGGTCATTAAGATCTTTATTGTATAGTTCTGTGTATTCTTGCCTTCTCTTCTTAACCTCTTCTGCTTCTGTTAGTTCCTTACCATTTCTATCTTTATTGTGCCCTTTCTTTCATGAAATGTTCACTTGATATCTGCAATTTTCTGGAAGAAAAAAAAAAATCAAGAAAAATTTTCCAGTTTCTCTCACTACAAAAGCAGAAGTACATGAACTCCAATGGAAAACATATAAAAAGTGTTATTTATCTATCTAGTCATCTATCATTTATCTATGCAAATATTTATGTATATGTGTATGCACATATACTTTATAATTACCTATATCTTTATCTGCATAGATATTTAACATTATCTGTCTCTATAAATATTTCAAAGTTTAGAAAATTCTAATGAATCAGAGCAACGTGTTTAAGATTGTTCTATGAATACTGATTTTTAGAATAGCTTTTCCATTTTCACCTTCTCAAGGTCTCAGTAGTCACATTCAATCGAAAGTAAATTAAAAAATGTTTTATCTACTTATCTATATATTTATTTATCAAATTTTCTAACAATGAATGTCCTAATTGATATGACTGGCTGAAAGAAGGAAATGTCAGAATTTTATATAATTGGAGATGATTAATAGCTTGCTCAAGAAATTAATGAATTATAATTTTTATTCCTTTTAATTATTAAAGAAAAGTTTATTGAATAAACTATTAAAAGAGATGATATAAATCACTCTTAATTTCCCAATTCAGATGTAAAAAAAAACTCATTTTGGATTCAAACAAATCTTTTTCAGCATGAATTGGTATGTGTTTATTCACACTAATTTTTTGTTTTTATTCTTACCAGAGTTAGGAAATTTCCACAGCATCACTGAGTAAATGATTCTTTCTTTCCCATTAACTATAATGCCTTTAGTAACATATGTTAGGTACTCATATGTATGAATATATGATTACATATATTTATATATTAACTATAACCAAGTTCATATAAAGATTATATAAGCCACCTCTGTTAAAATACACCGTATATGATGCTTTCTTTACCCTAAAGAAATATTAGATGTGCTAAAACTTAAATGTACTAGCAAACACTAAGTATATTTTTATGTTAACACATATCAAAAAGAGAAATATGCATAAATTTAAAAAATTAAACTTTTGGGGAAAAATGATTCTAACTGTCATGTAACTGAAAGTTTTACTGCTCATTTTCTTATTCTAGGATATAAGTATCCTTGAAAAAATAACTTCTATCAGCCAGTTGCAGTACTAATTGCAACATATATATCTGTATATAATAATAATAATATATATTATTAGTGGCATTATCTTGACATTACTTCCTGGATCCAGTTCTGAAGATATATTGTCCTTGAGTGATTTAGAATCAAATAAGTAACCTTTATTATTTGACAAATGTTTATCTCTTATTCTCTTTCTCCTCATTCTCCTTATTTTTCTCTTGAATCACACTGAACAATAGTTCAGTATTCCATATCTTTTATTTTGAAGTGGGGGCATTTTGATTACTGGCCAGCAGAGGAGAGACAGGTCATGAATAAGTCTTCTTAACTGTCCACTAACTAGATTTGACCATAGTTTACTAAGACTTTTCTCGTCCTTGTGTATACCTAGACATATTTGCCCCTAAACTGAAACAAGAACTAAGGTGCAGAACACCTGGCAACTCAACTGAGAACAGTTTGATTTCACGTAAAACAATTGCTTTTAAACAACCCTAAAAAATGCTGTCTGTTCGCCCCCTATCTGCTGTAAAATTTCCCTACAAAGTTCCTTTCAGCCCTGCCTACCCTTCCTTATAATAGTACGTCTTTTAGTTTGATTTTGAGATGGCAGATCTTGTGGTTAGAGCATTCTGCTATTGCAATTGCTTCTTTGAATAAAATTTTTTCTTACTTATATGTATACTTATTGTTTTTTTAACAGCTAAAAACTAAAATTTAAGAGAAAAAATTTGAACCTAAAAATAGATACTTATTTAGGTAATATGAGAGGAAACTTCATAAAAGGAGGAGCTAAATAAATAGAAGATAAGAGATAACTGATGTATCTATAAATGAGAGAAGAGAAGGCAGAAGAGACAGAGAGATCTCAAGTGCTTAGATTTGTGCAGAAGATTGTAAGGAAATGGAAATATGAATGCTTTTATAAGTACTTGCATGGTTGTCTTTATGCTTTACATTTATTAATTATAAACTCACAACAATTTTATGTAGTATGGACTATTATTATTTTATTTTTTACACAAGCAAAATGAGAAATAGAAAATCTAGGTAACATGAAAGTTCATTTTGAAATGAGATGGAATGTGAATATAAAACGCCTGGTTCACATGACATTCTCTGTACTATTCTATTGTTGTTCAGTTGCTAAGTTGTATGACTTTTTGCAACCCCATGGACTGTAGTCCACCAGGCTCCTCTGTCCATAAGATTTCCCAGGCAAGATACTGAAGTGGGTTGCAAAGAGCCTGTTGATGACTTAAAAAATGCAAGTTTGCATAGGCAAAACACTCTCCGACATAAATCACAGCAGGATCCTCAATGATCCACCTCCCAGAATACTGGAAGGATGATCTGGAGGGATGATGTGGGGTGGGAGGTGGGAGGGGGGTTCATGTGTGGGAGTTCGTGTAAAACAATAAATAAATACAAAAAAAATGCAAGTTTGGATCATTAGAACATGGCAACTGATTGTTTCTGAATTAGTACATGTGAAAATAGAAGCTAATGATTCATTGAGTGCCTCAGAAGCATTCTGTAAACTTTGTGTCAAGAAAAGAAAGGAGACTTTGTACTTGGATGCAGCTTTCATTGTAATAGGGAAACACAATTATCTGGTATCATTATACCTGTTTTTTTTTTTTTGTCAGTTCTTTTTGGGAACAGTTTTTTTCTTACCACCATTCTAGACTTCTACATGATTGCAAAATTAGTTACAGCTACAATGACAGCATATCTGCAAATTATTAATGAGAACATTTTAATTTGCTAGAGTCAAATTCTTTTGAAATAAAAATAAAAATGCTCTCTATAAAATTGATGCTTATGAAAAATAACAATGTTGACGGGAGCAGATGTTTCTTTCTCATTCTTAATCCCGTTATAAGTCAATTCAACTGCTCCTGACTCCCTAAAATTCCAAAAATAATTAGTGAAAAAAAGTGTTTTGAAAGGCATCCAACTTTGATAAAATCATAATCTCTCTCTTCAGATAAATGTGACTAAGACTGGATCTGAACAACAACTGGCAATCAGTGACACATTCTGTATTTTCATAACTTAAAATGATGTAACTCTTTTTGTAACTAAATTTTAAAAATAGTAATTGAAAACAGCAGACATTTATTTTTTACTATTCTTTTTGTAGGTTTTAGTTTAGGAAGTCAAATTAAAGCACTAAAAATCAGCTCTTAATGTCTGCAATTCCTTCAATTTACATAAATAGTTACTTTTATCTTTAAGATACTTTTTTTTAATATTTAAATCAACCTAGACTAAGCCTCTTTCCTAGTTTAGCATACTTTTATGTTTCTGAGTTATAATATGAGGTCATATCTTGTATCTTATTTAAGTTAATAATGCTTAGTTGAAAATCTTAATAGAACTGCAAAATTGGGGAAAAAATTACCTATAGCTTAGGAAAGCAACAAAAATCAATTAATAAGGGATCATACATCAAGAAAATTAAATTTTATACTCTAAAATATATCATTTCCTGTCACCCCCTATATGTGCATCTTAAAATTTTTAAAATTATTTTCCATTTTTTTTAAATTTGAAAAGCCCATTATTTATGTTTCATGAAATTTTAACATCTTTGTCGTTGTTGTTGTTCAGTTGCCAAGTCGTGTCTGACTGTTCATAACCCCATGGACTGTAGCACACCAGGCTTCTCTGTTTCTCACCATCTCCTGGAGTTTGCCCAAGATCATGTCCATTAAATTGGTGACACCATCCGTTCTAATTTCTCAGTTTCTCATTTTCTTTCCTTCTCTCTTTCCCCTTTATTAGCCACTTGAAATCTGCACAATTTATGTACTATCTGACACTTAATGTACTTCAGCATGTATTGCTGAAGAACAGGGCATATAATCATGATGCAGTTATTGCACCAGAGATTTAATACTGACTCTAATATTACCTAATATATAATCCATTTTCAAATTTGCCTCATGTATATTTTATACCTATTTTATTTTTTGTTTGTTTATTGGTCAGTTCAATCTGGGACCCATTGAAAGATCAAACATTGCATTTACTTATGTAACTCGAGTCTCCTTTGATCTTTTATACCTTCAGTATGGTCTTTCATAACATTAATAGTTTGGAAAAATCTGATTTAGTTGGTAGAGTTTTATTACCATCTTTGTCCTCAAAATGTATCAACATGTTTAACTAACTGTACCACTTCATGCCTTAACATGCTAGCCTATACAATTTTTTGTTTTGTTCAAAGAATAAGAGGGAGCTAATATGCATCAGTTGCTTATGGTTTACAATGCAATTTTTTTCAAAAATTTCATTACTACTTATTATATGTATGTATATATGATTTAAATATATTATATACATATGTATTTTTGTATGTACGTATAAAATTGCTGAGTTGGCAACTGGACAGAGAAGGCAGTCGCAACCCACTGCAGTACTCTTGCCGGGAAGGTCCCATGGATGGAAGAGCCTGGTAGGCTGCAGTCCACGGGATTGCTAGAAGTCGCACAGGACTTCACTTTCTTTTTTTTTTTTTTAATTATTTTTAAAAAAATTTTATTGGGTGTAGTTAATTTACAATGTTGTGTTCATTTCAGGTGTACAACAAAGTGAATCTCTTATACATTATCTACTCTTTCTTAGATTCTTTTCATATAAAGGCCATTACAGAGTACTGAATAGAGTTCCCTGTGCTACACAGTAGGTTCTTATTAGTTACATATTTTTTTTTAATTTTTTTTTTGGTATTTATTTATTTTTTTACACGAACTCCCAAACATGACCCCCCCTCCCACCTCCCACCCCACATCATCCCTCCAGATCATCCCCATACACCAGCCCCAAGC
>SJYX01021134.1:227717-260291 GCA_006410675.1 Oreotragus oreotragus
CTTGAAAATAACTGCTCTACTACACTTCATAAAGAGAAACTTGTTTCCAGTCCTTGTTCAATAATCTGTCAGTAATTACACTGTTTTCTATGTTCTTCACCATCGTAAGCTCCATCCTGGATCACTAAAGTCTTTAATCCTGGCCATCAAGTCAAACTTCATATTGGTGTCCTGCTCTTACTTCATAAGTTAAAAGTGAATGAATATGGAACAAAAATTGCTTCCTTTAAACTCCCATCTTTATTCCCACATGACTGTGTATGACTGCTGCATTATTGAAATTAACTCATTGGAGGGCTTCCCTGGTGGCTCATTGGTAAAGAATCTTGCCTGACAATGCAGGAGACATGGGTTTGATCCCGGGGTCGGGAAGAACCCCTGGAAAAGGAAATGGCAATCCACACTAGTATTCTTGCTTGGAAAATCCCATGGACAGAGGAGCCTGGAGTGCTCCAGTTCATGGGATTGCAAAGAGTTGGATATAACATAGCAACTAAACAACAACAATAATGTCATGGAAATTACACCATTTTTGTGCAGACTTAATTTGACTGCCTTTTACATCAAAAATAGAGGGAAAAATAAACAAAAGCAACTTAGGGGAAAAAAAAAAGAAAACTTATTTTTCACAAGGAGGTCACTGCATGAATTTATTCAGTGTCAAATCTTTATCTCTGTCCTTAGTACCACCATCTCAAAGGCGAATAATTCTTTCAAGATCTAAAATACAATGCCCTCTTTTTTCTCAAGTCTTGTGATAGAAGAAGTAGTCTTGCTTTCATCTCCATTTTTTTGTCTTGTTAGTGATTACAGAAAATAAGTGAAGACAATGGGTGAGATGGGTCAGAAGAGATAGAGTCAAGCATTTTGAGCCTGACTTACAAGCTCTATTACAGAGAAGGGTGGAGCTGGATTTTGAGCTCAATCAGTCTGCCAAGCAAGTCTGCCTCTTTAAAGAAAATGTATACACTCCCTTTAGGATTAGCCATTCCAGTACCACCTGATTGAACATAACATCTCAGTCTCATTGCCAAGCTTATATTTACATATTCTCATTTGTCTATAAATATGAGACTTATTATTCTCTGTGATCCTGATCATGTACTCTTTAACAGTTACCTTTGTACACAAGATGACTATCTTTGCGCAAATTTTAGTTTCCTGATAAATAAGTTTTGAGCTGATACTTTTAGAGATTCTAGAGTGAAATGAACAATCTCTGCATAATTGAATGGCTGTGAAACTGCTCTTATCTTGACACATTTAGCACAGTATCAGTTTTTTGTTGACTGCCTTTTTTTTTTTTTAATTTCTTTGGACTAAAATATTGTTCTTCATATTATGGCTGTTGGTGATTTTTTTCTGATAATGCATTGTTTGTTGTAAGAAACAGAACATTCTTATGTGGTTTTATGAATTCTGCTTCCCATTATCAGTGACCCATGTACATTTATGACATATTGAAAACTAGAAGCAGTTATTCAGAAGTTAGGAAATATATGAAGAAGTGAAGTGAAGTCACTCAGTTGTGTCCGACTCTTTGCGACCCCATGGTTTGTAGCCCACCAGGCTCCTTGGTCTATGGGATTTTCCAGGCATGAATACCGGAGTGGGTTTCCATTCCTTTCTCCAGGGAATCTTCCCGACCCAGGGATCGAACCCAGGTCTCCTGCATTGTAAGCAGACGTTTTACCATCTGAGCTACCAGTGAAACCAAAGAAATATATAGCTGCTTCAAAATTTAGAATTTTGTTTCAATGATGTAGTCATTAAATCTTATTTTTAATAAAAACAATATATTTCAGATATACAATATGATACTTTGCTATACATATACACAGTGAAATGATTACTATAGTCACGCTAAATATATACCATCACGTCATATAGTTACCTTTCTTTTAAGATAATTTGTTGACTCAGTTAAATTTGTTTCTCCAAAAACTGAGGGAAATGTGGCCTTCAAAATTTGTCTTAAGAACTATAGTAGGTTGAGGACTCAGTTCCTCCAAATATGTACAATTGAATATACTGAATAATAATTACCTGTGATGCTGTAAAAGCAAGGGTCTAGATCCCAAACCTTGATTTCTTTTATCTGAATTTCTGTAATTTAATGGTGATATTTGTTAGAAAGAACCACCTCTGGAGTTCAGTCAGCACGAAAATTTAGAGACCACAAGATTAAAGGAAATTACCAAAAAAAGAAAAAGCTTTTTGGGTTTGGAAGATTAATGTAGAACAGATTTCTTAAATATGTTTCTTGTTGTTTGTCATTATCAAGAGAAAAGAGCAAAATGACATCTCCAAGAATCAAGCACTATTTACACTGTTCCTAATCCTCTTAGTAAACTTTAAGCTCAAGAACTGAAATTGTAATCAAGGTTAAAAGAATGCCAAACCCTATGTTGTTTCCACCATTGTAAGCTATATCCTGGTTAGCAGGGAAATAATAACCATAGATCACCACACTCATATTCTGTTCTGCAGTGGATCTTATCTATGAACGTGCCAGGACTCAAAGAAGCCTTTCCACAGGTTCAGAGCCATCATTCTCTGACCCACAGGACAAAGGGTTTCTCTACTCTTTCTTGTGGTGCTCTGACTTCTCAATGTGGTGGCTTCTCTTGTTGTGGACCACAAACTCTAAGTACTTGGGCTTCAGGCATTGCAGCTCTTGGGCTCTAGAGTGAGTGCTCAGCATCCTTGGTGCACAGGCTCAGTTGCTGTGCAGCTTGTAGTATCCTCCCAGACCAGAGATGGAATCTGTGTCCCCTGCACTGACAGGCAGATTCCCATACACTGTACCACCAGGGCAATTTGAAGCATTGCCACTTGATTTAAAGAGTTTCTCTCGTCTCTGTTTTTCGTATAACCTCCTGGTGATTCTAGCATCCATGGGATAAACTGTCAGTCTTTTGACCTTATAGTGATTTAAATTTTGCATGTTTAAAATTGTTCTCATTGTGTCCAGTAATAAAATACATACCTATCACTGATGGAGGTTGCACCTGTGGTAGGCACTTTATCTCTCATCGTAGTTAAAATCCTCATCATTTTGATCACGCACACTCATTGGGTGCTTAGCGTGGGCCACAGACTCGGTGAGGATTTTACGTGCATTAACTCGATTCCCACAATAATCCTGTGAAGTTAGGCTGTATTACAGATAGGAAACCTGAGGGCCCAGAGAGATGGACTTAACTTACTCAAGACCACAGCCAGGTAGAAGGAAATGGTGTTTTAAGTTGAAGATGAGTTTTCTGTAGGGATTCCTTGTTTTGTTTTTTTTTAATTGTATTTCTTAATTACATCTGCTCATTGTCTCCTGTGTTAATTCCAATTTCGAGGAGATTAAGGAGAAGGGCCTCTCTCCCTTTCCGTCACTGAGACAAGAACCCTTTCTGAGGACAAAGTAGTTTTGAGAAAGGGGAGTGGAAAGTGTCCCCTGGGGTTGTTGAACAGAGATAATAATGAGGAGCCCCAAGATCTGGAAATCACTTGCTTGGTAACTGAAATATCTTTTTGACTGCAGATGCAAAAAGCACTAGGAAGCTTTTGCTATTAAGGCACGGTCACTATAACCCTAAACTGGCAGCATAATTTTCAATCAGTCCTGGGTGTTCTTTGGAAGGACTGATGTTGAAGCTGAAACTCCGATACTTTGGCCACCTGATGTGAAGAGCTGACGCATTTGAAAAGACCCTGATGCTGGGTAAGATTGAGAGCAGGAGGAGAAAGCGACGACAGAGGATGAGATGGTTGGATTGCATCACCGACTCAATGGACACGAGTTTGGGTGGGCTCCGGAGTTGGTATTGGACAGAGAGGCCTGGCATGCTGCAGTCCATGGGGTCGCAAAGAGTCAGACATGACTGAGCGACTGAAATGAACTGAACTGAAACCAGATTCTAACTACTCTATCATTTTGCTTCATAGCTTGAACAAATCTCAAATCCTACATGAATTCAACTTTCTGTTCTCTCCGTTTCAAAACAGAGCTGCCTGGTGTTGGTAGAGGAAGTAATACAACAGACAGTGTGGGCAAGGAGATTCATATATATATATTTATACGGCAATAAACCAATCTCAACAATCCCATTTTTTTTCCTGATGTACACAACTTTATAATCAAATTTTTTTATGGTCCAGCTCTCCCATCCATGCATGACTACTAGAAAACTTGTAACTTTGACTAGACACACCTTTGCCAGCAAAATAATATCTCTCTTTTCAATATACTGTCTAGGTTTGTCATAGCTTTTCTTCCAAAGAGCAAGCATCTTTTAATTTCATGGCTGCAGTCACCATCTGCAGTGATTTTGAAGCCGGAGAAAATAAAGCCTGTCACTATTTCCATTGTTTCCCCATATACATGCCATGAAGTGGTGGCGCCAGATGCCATGACCTTTGTTTTTTGAATGGTGAGTTTTAAGCCTGCTTTTATGTAGTGTTTACTATATGCAGATATTACACCTGTTCTGTGTCTGGATTATCTCATTCTATCCTCATGATAAATTAATTTTATCATAGTCTCAAATATAATTCTTTTCTAATGGAAGGTGATGAGAGAAAATATAGAGAGGATATGAGGATATGGGAGCTTCAGAGAAAAGAAGTTAAACCAATGTGGGGTGTAGGAGTGAAATACTGGAGGAAAATTAAGTCCTAAATTATTAATGATCTCATAAAGGTCATCTTGTATATTTTGTGTAATTCATCCTTTAGAAAAATAAGATAAAAATAACATTTTTTTTTACTGTTTAATGATAATGAAAATAGATTTGAACCAACTTAATGGAATTGGAATCATGTGTCAATAGCATCACAAAGAATGCTATTATCACTCTAATTACTATTATGCTAATAATGTTTTATCAAGAATGCTTAATTTTTATATAATTTTAATTTTCAAACTTTTTTCTTATTGCTACCACAGTGTGAATCTATTCTGTATTTTTTAGGACTAGTATTTGTTGTTTCAAGAAAATTGATAAACTAAATATCTTTATCCATAACATTTTAAAAAGGGGAACTAATCGAGAAAATTAAAAGAAAACATTTGTAAAATTGCATTTCCCTTTATCTTAGTGATGACTATAAGCTTATATACACCATTATAGTTTTAAGTACCTAAACTTTCTAAAACCAATTTAAACTCTTTAGTAATATGCATACTGAGTAAGAACAATGTGCACTGAATGTTCTATGAATTAGAAATCAGTGCTGCAAAGGCTGTACTCAAAAAAATAAGCAGCCATAGAAACAGCTGGAAAAAAATTATGCTTATCCAGCCTTATGAAACATAGTTTAAAATGAAAGAAATGAGGAAAATTCTATTCATAATTTCTTTTAGACACAAAAGAATCATAAAAACCCTCCCAGAGGACTAGTTACTCAATTCTCCCTAATGCTAAAGAATAGATTTTAGAAAAAGTCTGTAAAAATATAATAACATGACTTGTCAAAACTGGACTTGTTTTTAGTTCTTATAATTTAGGGGAAAAGAAGTATAGTTCTTGTTCTGAAATACAGAACAAAATTAAAGTTATAATTATACAAAAGACTACACAGTGGCAGCTGCAAAATCCCTTATATTATTCCCCAACTTTAATTCCCAGAATTAATCCTGATCTTATTGACTGCCTTATTAGCTGCTGTAAACAGCAGAGCAAAGTGTGTTTGTGGGAGGAAGCTGGAGGCATCTGAGTATAGGATGACAAATAGCATTATGATAATGTATTCTCTCCACCCTGAATGGTATATTCAATTCCCAAGTATATGGAAAGAAACATGTCAAAAATATTGATAGTAATATCAAAAGTTTATTACTTTCATAATTAAACCTGAGATATTTAATATTTTTTAATTTTACATGGGCTAGAAGCATCTGTTCTTCTGATTTGCTAAAGAACACAACAAAGTATAATGTAATTATTGTTGTTTTTCTCCCATGTAATTCTATCTTAATTTTTCCTGAGTTAAACTCTTTTTCCTTTGCCCTTCAGTTATACAATGTTGATTGCTCACAACTATTGATTGTGGTTTATCCCAAAAACATCATTTTCATTCAGCTTGTATTAGTCTACCCTTTGAAATAATGCAGTATAACACTTCATTTGTTTATTATTTCTTCATCGAATGCCCTTTTTGGATCTGTGTAGTGGGTGCTTTGAATAAGTTTCTATTATGTGCGCTATTTCTCCCATACGGTTCTAGAAGAATTGCTCCAGGATGAGCAATTGTTTGAGGAACTGCTCCAAGGTGGTACAAATCAATCTTAGCCAATCACTGTAACTAAGCACTCCTCTTGGTAGATGAGTTAGGAAACCAAGCCTACATAAGCCAATATAGGCATTATACCCTCTTTTGTATAACCATTGGTTTGGGAAAAGATGCATGATATAGCTTGGCCAATTTTAATGTGTCAAACTTGGTTCTTCAGGTTACAATAATTGCAATTCTTCAGATCCCAATAATTGACTAGGATCGATATTGAGTATTGCATGACTAAATTGAAAACAAGTTTCCTTTTGTATTGAGATATAATTGGCATACACCATTACATTAGTTTTAGTTGTACAACATGATTCGATGCTTGTATATATTGCAAAATGATCACTACAATCTGTCTAGTTAACATCCATCACTACACAGTTGTTTTTTTTTTTTTTCTTGTGTTGAGAACTTTTAACATCTACTATCTTAGCAGCTTTCAAATATATGATACAGCATTAACTATAGTCACCATGATGTATATTACATGCCTAGGACATATTTATTTTAGCACTGGAAGTTTGTATCTTTTGGCCACATTTACCCATTTCAAATATTCCCTCCTTCCCTGACTCTGGCGACCACCAATCTAAATTTTTGTCTTCAAATAGTAAAGGAATATCTTAACATATATAACTATAAAATAAGGGAGATAACATTAAGGAACACATACTCAGAACTCAGTGAGGAAGTGTTTGGTTTTTTTTCTCCAGATAATATTCCACCTATTCCAAAATTTCTTTTTCTGCATCACTCAATTAACTCATACAAATTATCCATTTACTCACTGTTGCCCCAAAATATATATTCCACCCCCATAATAATCATGAGTTATTTATTAGTTGCATTTAATATAAATGACATCTTCCTCCCTTGGATCTTCTGGCCTTTTAGTTTTGTATTTAGATCTGTGGAATTCTCTTATTCTGTTACGCAAACTTACTACTGATGATGAAATCTAGTCCTCATTCCTTCTCTCCCTTATTTTTTCTTGTTGATATTATTATATTATATGCTTGCAATCACCTAATTTGTCTTCTACCCTGCTCTCCAGTTTTTTATATCCATTTGCATGCATAAGCCCCCGCTTGTATTTCTAATAGTATTTGAAACCTAACACATTACAAAATAAATTTACATCTTTTTTATTGTTGCTATTTTTCAGTTGCTAAGTCGTGTCTGCTCTTTGTGACTTCATGGACGCAACACGCCAGGCTTCCCTGTCCTTCACTATCTCCCAGAGTTTTCTCAGACTCATGTCCATTGAGTTGATGATGCCATCCAGCCATCTCATCCTTTGCCACCCCCTTCTTCTCCTGTGCTCAATTTTTCCCAGCATCAGGGCATTTGCAATGGGTCAGTTCTTCACACCTGTCTCTTATACACATCTAGATGTGTATAAGAGACAGGTGCTACACAGTAGGTTCTTATTAGTTATATATTTTTTTTTAATTTTTTTTTTGGTATTTATTTATTTTTCTTGTTGATATTATTATATTATATGCTTGCAATCACCTAATTTGTCTTCTACCCTGCTCTCCAGTTTTTTATATCCATTTGCATGCATAAGCCCCCGCTTGTATTTCTAATAGTATTTGAAACCTAACACATTACAAAATAAATTTACATCTTTTTTATTGTTGCTATTTTTCAGTTGCTAAGTCGTGTCTGCTCTTTGTGACTTCATGGACGCAACACGCCAGGCTTCCCTGTCCTTCACTATCTCCCAGAGTTTTCTCAGACTCATGTCCATTGAGTTGATGATGCCATCCAGCCATCTCATCCTTTGCCACCCCCTTCTTCTCCTGTGCTCAATTTTTCCCAGCATCAGGGCATTTGCAATGGGTCAGTTCTTCACACTGGGTGGCCAGAGTATATATTTTTTTCCATTACATGATATAGCTCATGCCCAGTCTTCCACCATACAATCTGCACTCTCAATATTATGCATAGATGGCTGAAAACAGTGAAGTTTGATCATGTGCTAAATCACTTCAGTCATGTCTGTGACCCCATGGACTATAGCCCACCAAGTTCCTCTGACCATGGAATTCTCCAGGCAAGAATACTAGAGTGGGTTCCCATACCTTCCTCCAGAGGATCTTCAGAACCCAGGGATCTAATCCACATTTCTTGTCTCCTACACTGGCAGGAGGGTTCTTTAAGGTGGATTCTTCACCACTTGCACTACCTGGGAAGAAGTGGATAGTGCTAGCTAATAGAAAGTCACAGTTTTCTACATGGTGGGGCTTTTCGTTCTCTGCAGGGTGTTTTTTATAGCTCCTTTGCTGGAATCTATTACCTTGGAAGATATTAAAATCATGGACCTAGTTAGCATACTATCACAAATACTGCACATATATATGGTGTTCATTCTCTTGTAAAAGAGCAAGACTGACAAATGCATAAGACATTATCACCAAATTACTGTGTAAGCCAGAAAATAGATAATATCCCCTAAAAGAATGACAATGTGTGTTAAAAGCAACCCAAGCTAAAACTTCAAGTGAGAAAGAAAGAATTGTTTTCAGAGAAAATAGAACAAGAAGACACACTGAAGAGGTGGATTAAAATCTTAGCATTTTAATTTTACAAACCAAGAGGATGTATTTGATAAAAGAGGATTGTGAGTGATCTAATTGCTGCTATTTTGGGACAGAAACAGTACTTGCTGTTTTTACACAGCTTACATTAGAGACAAAACAACAAACTAAAAATCAGCACCATAGAAGTTCTCATCTATATGTATTTTTCACCAACCAAAATATTTTATTGATTTCATTACTTGTTCTGATATAAAAGGACCCAAGAAAACTAGTTTTCAAAATAAAACTTTTGGCAATTCATATATTCAGCTCCAAAATAAAAGAGTTTGTATAGGAAATAATATTGAAATTCTGGGGCCTGGACCATTATGTTTTTAAACATAAAATTAAGTTGCAACATTTGTCTGGATTGTGAAGTTTCTAGTTAGCCTTCATGAAAACCTTAACAATATCAAGTGGAAGTCAAACTGTCAGTAAATACATTTAGAGATGAGGAAAGAAATATTCCTAAAACAATTGGATTAAGACCAATTTTAAGTTAAAATTAGATTCTCACTCATGGTAAAATTGTACATCTCTTCTGTATTAAATATTTCCCTAGAAAGAAACTAAGTATCATCATAACATAAATCTTTCAGCACAAAAGTGCTAAGAGAGAAACTTCCTACTCAGACTATATGCCTTCAACTCATAGGGACTGAATAATTTGCTTGAATGAAATGTATATTGTTTCTCAATAAGATATAATGCTGTGTTGCTGTAAATAAATCACAGCAATTTTGTAGCCAAACTAAGGTGCAAATCCAGATTCAATACCCATTCTTGATGCAATATTATTTAGCTGATTAGTGTAGTAATTAATGTTTGTTATAGATGCCTCGTAGAATTACAGTAATAAACACCAAATGAATTTTGTTAAGTACAAAGCTGATGCAAGATATTATCATATATAAATTATCTTGTTTAGAAATTTTGCATTTTGCATTGTTTATTAAATGCAGTGATTGTTTATGATAAAACCAAGATAATCCTGATTTTCTGCCATAGATATGAAATTATATTACAATCACATTAAGAAAAAACTATCCCACATCTACCCTAAGTAATTGCATATGGTTGGCAAACATTCGTATAATGAGGAATCATGTCAGATTTCCTAGGGCTCAAATGCTATTTAATAATATTGTTTCATTAACTTGAAAAGATTAGAAGGAGTCTATTGACTTAGTGGTAGTTTTTCCATAAAGCCATTACCACATCCATTCAGTACTTGAGAATTTAAAACTGCTATGTTGAGAATAAAAAATTTAGGTAAAGTTTTTGTTCATAAGTGTGATTTTTCAATTTGAAAAACAGAAAGTAAAGAAAAATTTATATAATAAGAAAATTTCATATAATAATATGACATACTACTGGATGTGACAAGTTAAAAAAAGGATAATGTGATAAAAAGTGACTATAGTCAAGGAGAAGGAATCTTTGACACTGCTTATTTAGAGAAGGCAGCTTCTGAGGAATTAATATTAATATTTTGGGGGAGGAGCCAACCTTGAGGTGATATAAGGCAGATGAAATAGTAAGTGTAAGATACAAAAGCACTGATGTAATAAAGGTCAAAAGACCAGGTATTGCAGGGCCACCATCTTGCGATGCTTGGTTCAATAGAGGCTAGGGGAGGAGGCGGGAAGAGAGCAGCCTGATTCTGAAAATAATGGAATCTATAGGACATGGTCATAGGTTTGAAGTTCAGGAAAGACACAAATTTTGAAAAAACTGAAATTCAGGAAACTACTTACAGCATTTAAAGGATAACCACCCTTCCACACAAAAAGGAAAATCAGAATCTAGAAAGCTTCAGCTATAAATTTTCAAGTGAACTTTATTTAACACAAGTAGAGAATGCCAATCAAAACTTAGCATATATATTTATTTAAATGAAAGGTAAAATCTAGAAATTAGAAATAAAATTAATGAACTCTGACTGCAATGTTAGAAGAGATATATTCAAGTAAAAAGGGAGAAAAAAACACTCAAGGAAGAAAATAAAAACTAAGAAAGCAAACGGGCAAAGAGANATCACAGCAATTTTGTAGCCAAACTAAGGTGCAAATCCAGATTCAATACCCATTCTTGATGCAATATTATTTAGCTGATTAGTGTAGTAATTAATGTTTGTTATAGATGCCTCGTAGAATTACAGTAATAAACACCAAATGAATTTTGTTAAGTACAAAGCTGATGCAAGATATTATCATATATAAATTATCTTGTTTAGAAATTTTGCATTTTGCATTGTTTATTAAATGCAGTGATTGTTTATGATAAAACCAAGATAATCCTGATTTTCTGCCATAGATATGAAATTATATTACAATCACATTAAGAAAAAACTATCCCACATCTACCCTAAGTAATTGCATATGGTTGGCAAACATTCGTATAATGAGGAATCATGTCAGATTTCCTAGGGCTCAAATGCTATTTAATAATATTGTTTCATTAACTTGAAAAGATTAGAAGGAGTCTATTGACTTAGTGGTAGTTTTTCCATAAAGCCATTACCACATCCATTCAATACTTGAGAATTTAAAACTGCTATGTTGAGAATAAAAAATTTAGGTAAAGTTTTTGTTCATAAGTGTGATTTTTCAATTTGAAAAACAGAAAGTAAAGAAAAATTTATATAATAAGAAAATTTCATATAATAATATGACATACTACTGGATGTGACAAGTTAAAAAAAGGATAATGTGATAAAAAGTGACTATAGTCAAGGAGAAGGAATCTTTGACACTGCTTATTTAGAGAAGGCAGCTTCTGAGGAATTAATATTAATATTTTGGGGGAGGAGCCAACCTTGAGGTGATATAAGGCAGATGAAATAGTAAGTGTAAGATACAAAAGCACTGATGTAATAAAGGTCAAAAGACCAGGTATTGCAGGGCCACCATCTTGCGATGCTTGGTTCAATAGAGGCTAGGGGAGGAGGCGGGAAGAGAGCAGCCTGATTCTGAAAATAATGGAATCTATAGGACATGGTCATAGGTTTGAAGTTCAGGAAAGACACAAATTTTGAAAAAACTGAAATTCAGGAAACTACTTACAGCATTTAAAGGATAACCACCCTTCCACACAAAAAGGAAAATCAGAATCTAGAAAGCTTCAGCTATAAATTTTCAAGTGAACTTTATTTAACACAAGTAGAGAATGCCAATCAAAACTTAGCATATATATTTATTTAAATGAAAGGTAAAATCTAGAAATTAGAAATAAAATTAATGAACTCTGACTGCAATGTTAGAAGAGATATATTCAAGTAAAAAGGGAGAAAAAAACACTCAAGGAAGAAAATAAAAACTAAGAAAGCAAACGGGCAAAGAGAAGTCACTTCTACATATTTCTTCTAAATAATGACATACACGATAACAAGGAACAACTTAGAAAATAATAATCAAGAAAATTTTAGAAAATAATAGGCTATCTGAATTTTAGAACTGATCTATGTATGTACTCTTACAGTCTTTTGATCTTCTTTTCTTCCAAATTAAGCTAGAAAGTCACAATAATTCAAATCTATAACAATCAAAAATTCTTAGTATGTAAGTTTACCTCAGATGGTTGGAAAAGATTTTTACCTTCCTTGGTAACTGGACTCTTAGTCTGCATCTGGTAAATCATTTATTGTCCGTGTATTTCAAACACAACACACACTTATAATAGGTAGACATCTACTGTCCACTGAAGTCTTTCATAACTTTTGAAAAATATGAATGATCAATAATAGGGTGATTATTTAGCCTTTAATTAACAGAATCCAAAATATGCAAAGAACTTAGACTCTAAATGCAGATGATTATTTTGTCTTCTATACAGGCTGGAGGTAAATACAAAAGACAATGTATTATTAAATGTGCAAATGCTTTAAGATAAATTTTGGTCAGAAAAGAGAAACTGGCTCTTTCTAATATAGAATATTAAAAATTATGACGTTCTTTGATTTAACATAAAATTAAATATCTTGTAAGTGTTAGTTATAGCAGCAACAAATTATATGCTATACAAATGGCTTTAAAAGTAAAGTACCAACAGCATAATTTGAAAAAATAAATATTTTTTTTTCCATAGGGCTTTATAGGAATATAAAAGTCTCTACCACTGTCAATGATATTTTATATGTCACCAATAAAAAACAGATATTTTCCAAGCATTGTGAGGCCTTGTATTTATGAGTCAGGCCTTGAATTCTTGACAGATTTGTGACCATTTGAGACAGGACATTATTGTGTATTTTTCTCATCTATGAAAGAGTAAGCAACTACTGCAACTGCTAGCCAAGATTTAGAGAATATTATAGCTGAGATTTTAATAATTTAAATGACAGAAATGACTGCAACGTTTCACTAGAACCACATTTTAATGGGCTACATAAGAAATATATGAAAGCAACCGGAAGCATCATCAGTTGTGAATAAATTATCTTAATATATTGAATACATATAAGTTTCACCTCTTGGCTGAGGAAATAATTAAGTTTTCTATAAGAGTTAATAAAACACTGGAATGTTTGATCCAACTATTTATGACTGTGTTCTAATAACCTTGAGTAATCAGTTGCATCATTTTGCTCTATCTTGATTCTGTAGTTAAATTGTTATTGTTGAAGTTATTAGTATTATTAAATTGCATAAAGCCTGGGACCAAACTATGTGTCTGCCTGAGCAGAGTCCAAGATCATATCATTCAGTTCAGGCGACTGAACTGAATTTATGTATAAATGCAAGTTTGCATGGGATACATATTTGTGCCTCTAGGTGCAAATCATACTTGTGTTCAAAGTAACTGACCTGAAGTACTGTGTCCAGGTGTCCAGAAAGGAGTTACAAAGACAGCAATATGGAATACCTACAAAAATTAGAAAATCACTACTGTAATAGCTCCCTCACTCTTATTTGAAACAAAACAAAACAAAAAAAAATGTGCTTATATTGTAAGACAATTCTCAGTGTAGAACAGTTGCTCCAAGGATAATCCAAGCCTTCTTGGGGCTAAGAAATCAAGCAAAAAACACAATTGCACATGATATTTTGTTGAAATCTCTGTATTAATAAATTGAAGGATATACTTGTAGTAAACTTTGAATGATCACAGCTTCCAGCTAACAGGGGACCACCACTGAAAATCTGAACATTTCAACAAGGTAGAATCTAGGAAAAATACGCTGAGATGTCAAAGGATGCCAAAAGACAGAAATTCAAGAAGGACAACCAGTCTACCAATATATGAAAAATGCTTCATTAAATGTGAGAAATTTCCCTAGATGCTGGAACAATTAAAGAAAGAGAAACATTTCCCTGGTAGTTGAGGAAATGCATAATTAAAACAACAATGGGCTATAGCTATATAATCAGGGGAGTAATGAGAAAAAATTTTTTTAAAATATAAGGTTTCCCATTAGGGAGGATGGAGAATGGGGAGAAATAGAATCTCATGGAAATAGAATCTCATGGATCATTGGTAGAAATGTGAGCTGTTATAATTTTTCATAAAGCAATCTGAAAAATATGTAATATAAATGCAATAGCAGACTCATTTGAAAAGATTCTGATGCTGGGAAAGATTGAAGGCAGAAGGAGAAGGGGACAACAAAGGATGAAATGGTTGGATGGCATCACTGACTCAATGGACAGGAGTTTGAGTAAACCGGGAGTTGATGATGAACAGGGAGGCCTGGCGTGCTGCGATTCACCGGTTTGCAAAGAGTCGGACATGACTAGGCGACTGAACTGAATTGATGTATAAACGCAACGTATTTATATACACAGATATGCATAGAAGTTTGTAGTGGAAATATATTTTATATCAAACAATGTTATAGGTGACTGAATAATAAATGATTAATGCATACCATATAATATCATTTAGATGTATAGTTGGTTCACATATGAATTTGTCTATTATACATTATAAACTGAGAAAATTTTACATAATAAAAACCCCTTAAAATGAGTGAGGGCAATATTTTAGTATATGTGACTATATATTTGTGTGTATATTATTATGAGCATGAGAAGGCTTTGGGATATTATTAAGTAGAACGAGCCTGGGTATACCCAAAAGGGAATAAGAGAAAAGGAGAGATGAGTTATTAGTGAAAGAAGACTAATTAAATTATACATTCAAAACTAAACCACATTAAGTTTCCAACAACCTACAGGTAACACCTGGGGAAGAACCTGCCTGCGAGTGGTGGATACACAAGAGACCCAGGTTCAATCCCTGGATCGGGAAGATCCCTTGGTGAAGGAAATGGCAACTTAGTCCAGTATTCTTGCCTTGAAAATTACATGGACAGAGGAGCCTGGCAGACTCTGGGGTCTATGGGGTTATAAAGATTCAGACACAACTGAGCACCTGAGCACAGCAACAACAATGATCCTGTTAAGTTAAATATCCCTGACTCTTTGCACACTCACATCCATGTTAACATCCTTAAAATTTCTCCTGAATTCCAGACTCATATCCAACTGTGTTTTCTATTTCCATTTGTGCATTTAAGAGTCATCTCATATGTGCTGTGTTTTAGACAATACACTTGATTTTGTCTACAAACCCATTCCTCTCCATCTTTTCCACGTAAGGAAATTACAAGGAACATTCTTTCAAATTGTAGAGCTCTTTTCTGAAAGTGTCCTGTTCTTTACCCTTCAATTACCTCCTGATTCTGATTATTCTCACTTTCTCATATAGGCAATTCTGCAAAGTGTCATAATTTCAAGGCAACTGCAATCGCCTCCTGATCTCTCTTTTTTCTAACTTCTTTGCTCTCTAGTGTCAATTCTCTAAAAAGAAGGAAAGTCATTCTGCTAAAATATAAGTAATATATTAAGTTTTCTGCTAAGCTGTTGCCAGGGTTTTTAACCTTAGAGAGAAATACCTATCGACCCGTCAGAGTCTTAGAAGTTCACCTTCCATATTTACACTCTGATCTCTGTTTCTCTGTTTTTTCCAATCACTCTGTCTTTTATTCATTCTGGCCCAGCCACCCTGGCCTCATTGCTGCTAGTAGACTCATCAAGCATATTCATCCCCATACCAGGGCCTTAATTCTTGCTCATCCCAGCTGGTATATTTTTCTTCCTGATGTTCATGTCTTATTCCCTCATTACCTTCAGATCTCTGCTCAAACTTCACTTTTTCAGAGTGTGTCTCCTTTGTGACCTAAATGGGTTCTCTACTCCGTCTCTTATGCAGCTTATTATCATTACTTCAGGCACACACACACACACACACTCACTAACTCATAAAAAATTATAGATAGAAAAACAGACAAATAAATAGAAAACCTCTCCCAGTAAGCCTACCCTGTCACCATTTCTATGAAACATTGTTTTGGGAAATGGTATGCATAATATTTTTTATTTATTTAAAAGCTATTATTGAAAATGCTCAATTATTTTATTGTTTCGAGAGTGGCTTTTTTCCTGGCTATCCAACATTGCTAGTCTATAAACATCTCCTCTGTCTCCCTAGTACAGACCTAGGCACACTCACTCCCATGCTTGCAATGTGTCAGCATCTATCTCTTCTTTTTCATTTTCCCTGCCACTGTTACAGGAGAACTATTTCTTGTTATTAATATCTCTCTTCTCAATTCCATGGGTTTTTTCTATTTTCCCTTTGTGAACATATCCATCACAATTTTCCTAAATACTTCG
Source organism: Oreotragus oreotragus (assembly GCA_006410675.1). NCBI lineage: Eukaryota > Metazoa > Chordata > Mammalia > Artiodactyla > Bovidae > Oreotragus > Oreotragus oreotragus. The sequence goes on from SJYX01021134.1 coordinate 244,255, forward strand.
CAAGCTCTAGTCCAAAATTTCAATTGTTTTGAGCTTCCTTCCTCTCAAAATATCATATCTGTATCTCCAATTCCAAATTCTATCCTTTTTTTCAAGGATTCAGTTGAAATGTCAATATTATTATTAATATAGTTCTCACAAGAAACACTGGCTAAAATTGATCTGTTAATTGAACTTAGACTATTTAAAGCTTTTTATCATATCCAGCAAGATATGAGTTATTTACATTTATTATAAAACCAGTCATACTGTTTCAGAAAACTGTTGTTTTCTGAAAAGATTTGAGCTCAAAAAATCAATCTAGTTTTACTACAAGGTCAGAGTTACCAAAAAGGAAGGTATTTCCTTTCCTCCAAGACATGGCTTTCATCTTTGAGGTCCACATTAATCTAGGCTGACATTTATGACACTGCTCAGTTGAAACCATCGATTTTTTTCACTGAATATGAATATGTTGCACATGGCAGCATTATAAGCATGCTACCTTCTGCTGAGGAAGTTTGTAGAGCTTTATAGAAAAAATATCTTATCTTTCTCTATTTTCATACATAAATATATACTCGGAGGACAGCCTCATTCAAGATAAATCTGATATCATGATGTCTGAAAAACAAGCATCTCACCTCTACTTAGGGGCTCCCAGGTTGCATAATAGTAAAGAATCTGCCTGCCAACACAGGAGACACAGGAGACATGGGTTCAATCCCTGCATTGGGATGATCCCCAACTCAGTAGAGAATGGAGTAGGATGTAGCAACTCTAGTATTCTTGCTTAGAAAATTCCATGGGCAGAGGAGACTGCTGGACTACATTCCATGAGGTCAGAAAGAGTCAGATATGACTGACTGTGCATGTGCGCACGCACACACACACACCTCTACTTAATGCATTCTGTACATACCTTACTTCTTTAGCATACTAAATATAAATAAGAGTTGCATACTAAATATAAATAGGAAGAATGAACTCAGTTATTTAAATTAATCCTTAAATGACTCCAGTTTACAGAAGTAACCCAATGGATATGTTATGTATCAGCCATCCCATCCTATCAACTTATAGTCCCATATGAGTAAAACACTGTTTGGTAGAGATGTATTAATTCATGATTCTTCTAATATATACCTTCATACACACTGTGGAATAACTTTGGTTTAATTAAGCTTCCTTACTCTCCAAAATAAAATGGGAAAGTCTTTTTAAAATAACTTAATCTCCATTGGGCTCAGACGGTAAAATGTCTGCTTACTATGTGGGAGACCCGGGTTCGATCCCTGGGTTGGGAAGATCCTCTGGAGAAGGAAATGGCAACCCGCTCCAGTACTCTTGCCTGGAAAATCCCATGGACAGAGGAGCCTGGTAGGCTACAATCTATGGGGTCGCAAAGAGTCGGACATCCCCGTGATTCAAATACACACACATGTGACCCTGAGGCACTCTCCAAATATTTTCCCCTTTGCATTTCTTTTGAGAAGACATATTTAAAATGTTCACATATACTGACTTGTTGTTTCCATTTATTTTGTCACAGAAAACATGCTATAGTTATAAAGAATATAATTCATCATTTAAACATTGATATGTCCAAGGTAAAGATCGCATGAGAACACATATTCAATTCCGTATATTTAAAAACTAAATAGAATGCAAAAAAAAAAGGAAAGTTAAAAAATAAAAGGAACATAATATTTTTATTCAAGAAGGATCTACTTGGTTCAATAAACATTCACTTGTGAAGTTACTAAAATTATAATTGTTTATTTGGGGGTGGGAAAGAAGAGTGTGGGGTTACCCAGGAGACAAAGAGAACAGTATAATTAGAATCCACAGGCTGTGCATTTTGGCTTCAGGTCTGTGGAGGGGGTGTGGGGGTAAGCACAGATCCTGATGGAGCACAGGGAAAGGCTGGGCTGTGATGTGGTGAGTTTCAGGCGTGGCTCAGAGGACAGCAGAATCGGGTCAGAAGAAGAGGCCATGCTGTCTGGACCACTCTATCCAGAGAACCCCTTTCTGAGGGACCCAGGATGTTTGATGGGGGTAGCAGGGTCTCCTGAAGTGAAACATAACTGGATGCCCAGGTGCCAGGGTCCCCTCTCCTCAGACTCATCTATACAGAGTCTGGCTGATGCCACCTACCAAGAACACTCCGACCCTTCTTGACTCCTCCCTCCACTTGGAATTGCATTTCAATTAATAATCAGTTAATAATTATGCAAAATGCTTTAGGAAGATAAAATTATAGAACTCCCAGCAATACTCAAATAAAATAAATAATTCAAAAAATTAAAAAATAGAGAAATTGTGATTGAAAGGGGCAAATAATAAACTGTGAGATAAAAACAAATCATTAGTTAATTATAGGATGTGTGGTTATAGACAAGAAGGTAAATATTCCTCTTAAAAGAAAAGATGCAAACCATTGAACTTATAAGCCGTTATAGATATATCGATATATCCATATACACCAGAAGAAAGACCAGTTTCTCACTGAATGTACAAAAAGAAACACAGAAAGACAAGTAGATGAGAGAACACTATTAGTGAATTATTTTCACCATTCTAAATTTAAGAATCCTCATGCACTATTATTGTATGTTAACCATTGAACAACAAGAAGGAGAATACAAAAGAAAGGTCATGATATATAAGAGCAAAATGTGAGAGAAAAAAGTTTAAAACAGCAGAACAACAAAAGTAAGTAGTTTGAATAATCGAATAGCAACATATGTACATGGCTTTTTCACCTCTCGTAGCTATTACTTGATCTTAACTCCATCAGCTCTCATCAAGATTGTTACAAGGGTTTTGTTTTCTTGTTTGCCCATGTCTCCCTATAGCCTAGACTTAATACAGCAGCCAAGGTAGTCCTCATAAAATATTTGATTATCTTGAATTTAGATTTTATATTAGTCATTATCTTACAATGGATTTGATAAAAACAGTAAAAAGAAAATAAAACTACATGCCAATCTCATTTGTCAGCATGGGCACACTATACTCGGAGGGTTTCTGTGTTCTGTGTCCTTCTTTGCATTTGCTAAGATGTTTCTTACAGATTGTCTCACTGGTGCCTTCTGCAGGGTGATAGGATCCTCCACTCCTCACTGATGTCATTCTAGTACTCCTGTCTGTTTCTCCAAGTCTGTTCATTGCCCCTGGTATCACTCCCTCCCTCCCAACACTACCTATTTTCTGTGAAGCAGAGCAGCTTATTATGCTAAAACTTAAGTCATTTCATATCTTTTCACTGTTCAGAATTTATTCTTAATGTACTCAGAATAAAATTCAAAACCATAATGATGTCCTGAAAAGCCTTCTAGGATTTGCCTCCCACTGTCTTTCTGAGTTCATGCCCTGGTGCTTTCTTTTCACTCTCTCCACTGTAGTCACACAGAGCTCCTCTTCATCCTTCACTCAAGCACCCTGCCACCTCCTGGTGCTCATATCACTTTCCAAAAGAAGCATTTTCTCCTAATTCTTGAATGTTATTACCCTCTCCATTAGTTATACCTTACTTCCTTTATATCCTTGTTCAGATGTTGATTTTCAGTGAGGTACCTCCAGAACTCTCTCTTTCCCTTGCACTTGATATCTCCTATATATGTTTGCTGTACATTTTGTCTTCAGTACAATCTGTTGTTGTTGTTTAGTTGCTAAGTCATATCCAACTCTTTGCGACCCCGTAGACTGTAGCCTGCCAGGCTCCTCTGTCCATGGGATTTCCCAGTCAAGAATACTGGAGTGGGTTGCCATTTTCTTCTCCAGGGGATCTTCCCAACCCAGGGACCAAACTCACATCTCCAGAATGGGCAGGCAGATTCTTTACCACTGAGCAACCACCACAGTACACAAATGGAGCTTAATAAATGTTTACTGAATGAANTCTGTCCATGGGATTTCCCAGTCAAGAATACTGGAGTGGGTTGCCATTTTCTTCTCCAGGGGATCTTCCCAACCCAGGGACCAAACTCACATCTCCAGAATGGGCAGGCAGATTCTTTACCACTGAGCAACCACCACAGTACACAAATGGAGCTTAATAAATGTTTACTGAATGAATAACTGGTTATATGTCCCTTATCAATGATTTTAGGTGTTTGGATTACCCTTAACCCTTAATAATCCTTTCCAGTAATGCCATCCTTACTTTGATGTTGTCCTAATTCTTTTCTATCTGGTCTTCACATCATTTGCTTTGCTATAGAAGCTAAGTTTTCACAAATAGAAACCAAGTCACAGAGAACACTAACACTAACCATATGAGCATGAGAGGTGCCAAGAAAAGGAAAGTCTTAGAAAAATCATTGCTTCTTAGTAAGGATTTAAATTTTTTCAGCATTTACAGGATCCCTTGAACCAGCTAAAGTGACTCTTCCTCAAAGCGTCATGTTTTCCATAGATATAAGATGGTTCAGTTCAGTTCAGTTCAGTCGCTCAGTCGTGTCCAACTCTTTGTGACCCCATGGATCACAGCATGCCAGGCCTCCCTGTCATCTTAGTAAGGATTTAAATTTTTCCAGCATTTACAGGATCCCTTGAACCAGTTAAAGTGACTCTTCCTCAAAGCGTCATGTTTTCCATAGATATAAGATGGTTCAGTTCAGTTCAGTTCAGTCGCTCAGTCGTGTCCAACTCTTTGTGACCCCATGGACCACAGCATGCCAGGCCTCCCTGTCCATCACCAACTCCAGGAGTTTACCCAAACTCATGTGCTTTGAGTTGGTGATGCCATCCAACCATCTCATCCTCTGTCGTCCCCTTCTCTTTCTGCCTTCAATCCTTCCCAGCATCAGGGTCTTTTCAAATGAGTCAGCTCTTTGAATCAGATGGCCAAAGTATTGGAGTTTCAGCTTCAACATGAGTCCTTTCAATGAACATCCAGGACTGATTTCCTTTAGAATGGACTCGTTGGATCTCCTTGCAGTCCAAGGGACTCTCAAGAGTCTTTTCCAACACTACAGTACAAAAACATCAATTCTTCTGTGCTCAGCTTTCTTTACTCAAAAATAAATGCTCCATGAATTACAAAGTACAATACAGATTTAATTTAGATAAACTTAACTTAGATTCTTTGAGACACTGTTCACCAAATACAGTAAAGATATCCAAGAGATGCCTTTATTATCAAAGTGAAGTTTTACATGAAAAATGGTGTGAACCATGTGCAGGCTTTGTTGATATTGGTTTATTTTTTAATTTAGAAAGTTGCACTATGAACTAATATGTCTTAGTCTAATTTTCCTTGATAAAAGGGTATACTATTCTTTCACTGTTCATTTATTGATGTCTTCATTAATGAAGACATCATTACTGAGCATCTACTTGTGCCAGGCAGCAGAGTTTTATAAGGTTGAAGCTCACCATGGGAATTCAGTGATAAAGTAAGACATAACCATTTAATCTAACTAATCAGACACTCTGTGGAGAACTTGGGATATAAATAAGAAGAGATAGAGTTTAACTAATTTAATTGTCACCACAATTCAATAACTTAGGGCTATTAATACCCTCTTTTGCAAATAGGAAACAGAAAAAGAAAGATAAAAGCCAATTTGTTCAAGGTCATGTAGCTAATATTTTGAAAGCTCAACTCAAGGCCATTGACTCCAGAATTATTGTTCTAAAAGATGAAAATCTATTTTCTTGAATATGAATAAATACAATTTCTACCACCAAAGAGTTCATAGTACAAGAAAAGATAAACTTATAAAATATTTAATATGTTATAAGCTGGTATAAGTGCGATAATAAAATTTTATATGGAATTTTAAAGAAACTCAGCTTAAGAAATAATTTTATTCTTCTTCTGTGTAATAAGTAACACAGTAGTATGGAAAGCTAACAAGTGTTAGTGACTTAACTGAGTTTGAGGGATAAATTAGTAAGGAGGCCAAGTACATTCTAGGAAATAAGAAACAATTATGATGAATTGTTAGATGAGTTTCAATTCTTTGTGAACTGGATTTCTCTACCCCTGTCTCCAATCTTCACAATTGAGGTGTGAATATCTGTTCTTGGAACATATCACCTTATAAAAATTTGATGACAGGAACAGAATATATTAACATTCATTAGATGAATTCTTTATTCACTTTTAATATGTATCTTTTCCCCCCTTCTAAACACAAATGGAACCTTTAAATTTCACATACAGTAAAACATAATTGGATACTTTGAAATAACATAACCCAAGATGAGAACCAACAACGTTCTGTTGTCAGTTGTCACATTAACAAAATGCAATCATCTTGCTTTATTTTAAATATGCCTGTGTGTGAAAAAGCAGCATCCCTCATAGGTACAATTGTTATTTTTACTGGGCGAGTTACTGTTGGGCTTGTCATCTGTTGGTTTTAATTGTTCATTTATTTTTCCTTCCTGTTATGTTGCCCTCTGTGTTTACAAGGCTCGCCACAGACTCGGCAGGGAGAGTGTTTCCTGGCGTTTGGAAACCTCTCTTCTTAAGCTTCCCTTCCCGGGACGGGCTTCCCTTCCCGGGACGGAGCTCCCTCCCCACCTCCTTTGTCTCTTTTTTTTCCGGCTTTTATATTTTTTCCCCTACCTGCTTTTGAAGTCAGTGCTCTGTTTTTCTGGGTGCCTGATGTCCTCTGCCCGCATTCAGAAGTTGTTTTGTGGAGTTTGCTCAGCCTTGAGATGTTCTTTTGATGAATCTGTGAGGGAGAAAGTGGTGTCCCCGTCCTATTCTTCCGCCATCTTGACCGGAACTCCAATTGTTATTTTTATTTCAGGTTACTTTCTAGTGCAAAAATCACAGATGTTAATCAACATTAAAGTAATAGTTCACTCTCATGAAACTAGTGCTTTAAAGATTACTTAGATAATGTGATAACTAGGAATACAGCCATATGTTTTATGTCTAGTCATTAGTAATGTTACTGCACTTACTTGATTTAAAACATTATATAATTATCCACTCAAATAGTTTTTTTTTAAAATATTTTTATATTAGATGAGATTGTACCTTATGTTTTCAACCTTGGATATTATCCTATATGCTTTCAATTAATCTTCAGGACAGCTGAGATTACTGAAGGTTTTTTTCGTGAGTACATCTATTTTGCTAGGCAGGATGTTGAAACATGTAGTTTAGTAGAGATAAAAAGAAATAAAATGTGTCAATTTTAATTTTTGTAATTGATGAAAATTAAGAGAAGTAGATATCATGATTTAACTCCTCCCTCTTTTTTCTAATTCTAGATAGACATTTGCATTACACATTTCAAATACCAATTCTACGATTTTGCTTTCAGTTACGACTTTATGTCAGTGACCCTCTGGTGCTGCAAATTCAGGTGGAAAAGAAAGCATGGAAATCTCCTTTCACATGGAGCTTCAGAGAAATAAAAACATACAGCCAAACAAAATAATATCATGTAGTTAGGAATTCTGTGTAGACAATGAACCAGTGATGACAGATAGTGAAAGCTTGGTTGATTTGGAGCAATTTAATTATTTGGGTATGAATGGCCTATCTGAGAAAATGGCATTTCAACTGAGATTTCCTATCTGTAAAATTAAAAAGAAAAAAAAAAGAGAGAGAGATCATCTTTTTTTCCAATAAGAATACATTCTAAACTTGTGCTATAGCAAATGAGAGCCAATAAGACTGGGCCAAGTCAATTTCTGTGAACTTGTAACACCATTCTGTTCTTACTATGCTTAGTCACCTTGACCTCTGCACTGATATTTTGGTGTAGAGCCATTATATGTGGATTAATGTGGAAGCAGCGCTTGTCTATGATTGGAAGTGAAACATAAAGAAAAAAGAAGAAATGGATTTGGGCTTGATGGGCTTGAGTAACTGGGAGGACTTATAGCCACCAGGAAGAATTTAAGCTTCCTTCTTTCTTGTGTCCCTCCCGTCTTTTCTTTGTTCCTTTTTTCCTTCCTTCCTTTTCTTTTCCTTCCCTTCCTTCCCTCTTCCTCCACTCCCTTGCTTCCTTCCCTTATTTATTCTTTCTCTCCTTTATTTCTCCTCCTTCTCTCTCTCTCTTTCTTTCTCTAAAAAAAGATTGAAGTGTATTAATTTTTGAATAATTGTATATATTCTAGTAACTTTTATCCCCCTCACCCATTTATCTCTGCCTCTGTTTTCCTTAACTCAGTGTACTCCAACATCCTCTCTTTGAAATAATCTGGCTATTCTGCCATTTTTATCCACTTATGTACTTGTTAATAAATGCAGATATATTAAAATTAAGAGATAAAATAGAGAAATTTCAGAGTAAAGAAGGTATTTGTGGCACATATAACTTAGCAAGTATAAAAATTCAAACCTAAAGAAAACTCCATATAAGATTGACAAGAGAAATGAATAGCCATTCATACAAGAAGCTATCCATATGGTCAAATGATTATATGAAAAGATGTTCAAAACCATTGATTATTAGAGATATGCAGATTAAAACTACAAAAAGGAACTCATACAAACTCACTGAATGTCTAAAATTAAAAGACTGCCTATTACAAATATAGAGGGGAGTTAGAATAAGGAAACCCTCAGAGTAATCTCAAGGTGCTGGTAGGATTTTTCAGACTGATATATTTGCTTTGGGAAAGCTGTTTATCTTATCTACTAGAGCTGAAAATTATAGTGTCTGGGACTCAACCATTTCATATTGGGGTATGTATACAACTTGAATACATGTACAAGTAAACCAGAAGATATGCAGAACATTTTCATAGTAACCTAAAACTGAAAACAATCTGGGCTTGTCTACCATTAAATACATTATCATTTATTAGTGTAATAGAGTATTATATAAAATATAGATAAATAAGGGCCTCCCAGGTGCACCTAGTGGTAAAGAACCCTCCTGCTAGTGCAGGAGATGTAAGAGATGCAGATTTGATCCCTGGATCAGGATGATCCCCTGGAGGAGGCGATGGCAACCCACTGCAGTGTTCTTGCCTGAAGAATCCCATGGACAGAGGAGACTGGCAGCTACCTTCAATAGGATTGCAAAGAGTCAGACACAACTGAAGTAAATTTGCACGTATAGATAAACTGTAGGTGTACATCACAAAGCAAATAAAACACACAAGCCCAGTATTAAAAAATGAACCCAATAGCAAAAACATGCTTTGTAAATTACATTTTATTCTATTTGAAAAAGAGTCTGGATTGATTCTGCATTTTAATTGAGGTTGATCACTTAGCCATAACTATAGCTGCACCAAATTAACAGATGACCTGAACAACCTGTTTCAAACTGAGGGTTAATTGATTCATTGACCCATAAAATAAGATGTGCCCTCAAAAATGTAGCTCCAAAAAGTGAATATTAAATAGGATTGATTCTGCATTTTAATTGAGGTTGATCACTTAGCCATAACTATAGCTTCACCAAATTAACAGATGACCTGAACAACCTGTTTCAAACTGAGGGTTAATTGATTCATTGACCCAGAAAATAAGATGTGCCCTCAAAAATGTAGCTCCAAAAAGTGAATATTAAATAGATGACCAGTATGAAAAGGTTCAAACAGTCCGAGTAGATTCAGATTTCTAATATACCTGTTCCTATATGTATTAGATTGCTAGGACTGCCATAACAAAATATCGCAGAATGAGTGGTTTAAATAACAGAATTAATTTGTATTGCAAGTTAGACACCCAAGATCAATGTATCAGCAGATTTGTTTTCTTCTGAGGGCCCTTCCTTGGCTTCAAGATGACTGTCTTTTTACTACGTCCTCACACGATTTTTCCTGTGTGTTGTACATCTCTGGTAATTCTTTGTGTTTACAAATTTCTTCTTCTTATCAGGACACAATCAGATTGGATTCCAATCCACCCTAAAGTCTCATTTGAATTCAATCACATTTTTAACAGTCCTATTTCAAAACAGTGATATTCTGAGATACTAGGGGATAGGACTTCAACATGCGAATCTTAAGGGACACAATTCAGCTTTTGTCATCATATCTTAAACTCATTCTATAGTCTCAAGGAATGGTATCTATGACTACTGAAAAGGAGGGAAAATAAATATAGCCTGGTTTTTGGATCAATCATGGTATACTGTTCATGAAAAGGTAGTATTCCATCGCAAAGGCCAATATTGTCTTGCTGTATATTTGTTGCTGTTCAGTTGCTTAGTCATGTATGACCCCATGGACTATAGCACACCAGGCTTCCCGATCCTTCACCGTCTCCTAGAGCTTGCTCAAACTCATGTCCGTTGAGTCGGTGATGCCATCCAACCATCTCTTCCTCTGTCATCCCTTTCTCCTCCTGCCTTCAATCTTTCCCAGCATCAGGATCTTTTCTAATGAATCAGCTCTTCACATCAGGTGGTCCTAAGTATTGGAATTTTAGGTACAGCACCAGTCCTTCCAGTGATATTCAGGATCGATTTCCTTTAGGATTGACTGATTTGATCTTCTTGCAGTCCAAGGGACTCTCAAGAGTCTTCTCCAGCATTACAGTTCAAAAGTATCAATTCTTCAGCACTCAGCTTTCTTCAGAGTCCAACTCTCACATCCATACATGACAACTGGAAAAACCATAGCCTTGACTAGATGGACTTTTGTTGGCAAAGTAATGTCTCTGCTTTTTAATATGCTGTCTGGTTTGTTATATCTTTTCTTCCAAGGAGCAAGTGTAATTTTGGAGTAATTTTGGAGTCCAAGAAAATAAAGTCTGTCACTGTTTCTATTGCTTCCCCATCTATTTGCCATGAAGTGATGGGACTGGATGTCATAATCATAGTTTTCTGAATGTTGAGTTTTAAGCCAACTTTTTCACTCTCCTCTTTCACTTTTATCAAGGGGCTCTTTAGTTCTTCTTTGCTTTCTGCCCTAAGGGTGGTATCATCTGCATATCTGAGGTTATTGATATTTCTCTGGGCAATCTTGATTCCAGCTTGTGCTTCATCCAGCCCAGCATTTACCATGATATATCCTGCATATAAGTTAAATAAGCAGGGTGACAATATACTGCCTTGCCATACTTGCTGTACATAGATATAGAATTACATGATTGAAAAAATGGCAGCAGAGTATGGAGATGGTGTTTCTTTCTTTAATGCCTACCCCAGAATGTATATATTTGAGGAAAAGGGTCTAAATAATAATGTAAACATTAAGGCCCCACTCCAGTACTCTTGCCTGGAGAGTCCCATGGACGGAGGAGCCTGATAGGCTGCAGTCCATGGGGTCGCTAAGAGTCAGACACGACTGAGTGACTCCACTTTGTCAACGTAAATTAGCCCCTTTCTCTATTCAATGGGCCTGTGAACAGAGTAGCTGGATTACTAGGATCACATGGCCAATGCTGAGCTCAGCAGTGTGAATTTCTGCTAACCAGTCCCCAGCTTGCTCCACCATTGTTGAGTGCTCACCACTGCAAAGGCTAAGATGCAACTCCACATGTGGCAACAATCCATGGACATTCTTGAATGAATAGTAATCCAATAACTCTGGCAAAACAGTTATACTGGACATTTTTTGCAATGGATTTTTTTGTACTTTCCCTTCATTGGAATGGACACATATTCAGGGAACAGATTTTCATTCTTTGGCTGCAGGGTTTCTGCTAGCACTAATATTCATGGATATGCAAAATAGTTTATCCATCCCACAACAATCACAAATACGATCTCTTCTATCTAGACAATTCATTTTATACTATGGTGATGGATTCACATCTAAAGAAATCAGTGATCTTGGACTCACCTAATTTGATAGGATAATGAAGTAGCTTGCTGCACATCCAATTACCAATCACCTGGGAAATATGACACAACTTGAAGATTTATCTCAGAGGATAGTTTCAACATGCCTTAAATCAGAACCCAGAGTCTGGTGCCATCTTCATCACAGGAAGGAAATGAGGATCTATCTAGCAGTGTTTCTATCACAATTATTAAAATAAACCCTTGGTGGTATTTTTTCTTCCTACACGGTAATTTTGAGCACAGTTAGTCTAGAGACATCAGTAGCCTAAAGGAATGCTTGCATTAGGGAATATAGTAATTTTTGGACCATGTGTTCCAGGGCTATTGATTTCCTACTGAATAGGCAGATATGGGTGATACTAGCCACAAAATCTTAATTGCCAGAAGTAAAATGAATTTCTGGTAGACACTGCAGGATAAAGGGTTGTACCAGAAATACAAAAAATTAACTGAGAGTCTTCTAGAACTTTCTTGTACTATGATCTTAGTTAGTTGATAAATAAGGCAACTCATCTCCTATAAGATTTGTGAGCCCTGTTAGGTGAGGTGCTGGTAGAAAATAAAGGGACTATGAAGAAGCTGATAGAAGAAAACAGTAATGGTTACCAACTTAGGCTAAAGAGCAGTTGCAGAAATGAGACAGCAGACACTGAGATGTTACTTACAATGCCCTTTATCTCCTTGCTGTTTGATGTGAAGAGTATGATGGTAGCTAACATTTTACATTTCAGGTGAATATGTCACATGACTGCATTTACATCAGGATGGTTTGATAGTTGGTTGGCATTTGTATGCTTTTTGCTGTATAATTTTTTAACAAAAAAGAGTAAAATAATGAATGTTGTGGCGCAAAAGGGGTGTAACTTGCAGGATATTTTCCATCAATCTAAATTCTCTTTTTCTTTCCCACTGACATATTTTAAGTAGGTCAAAAGGCCTCCTTGCTTTTTGTTCTCTGGTGGCTGATGACCAAGGAGAGGTACCAGAAAGATGATAAAGAAAAGAAGGTGAGTGAGGCTGGCAGATTTATTGCTTCAGCTCCCTGTGAGAGTTTATGACATTCTGGTGGTATCTTCTTACCAAAAAGCATTGCTTATATAGGTGTCTCTCTTTGTGTAGTTCTCTCTTTGGGTTCTGGTAGCATTTCTCCCTTCGTTCTCCTTGCTCCTTTGGATCTCTGGTAGTTAAAGTTTCCCACTGTTAATAGTTCCAGGAAACTACCCTGTTCATACAGTCATACTTAGGCCATTTATTCACCTCTTTTAAAACTAACATATTTTATTGGTTCTTGTGATGGATTCAGGTATTAAGAATAAATATATTAATAAAGTATTTATAAATAATTAGTTTCATAGTAATATGCTCATATGAAGTCAACTAACATCTCAAAAGACTTGGAATTTTCCTCCATTGGCATATATCACTTTCATTTGAAACATAAAGTTATTATTGATAGGCAGATTGGTTACCGAAAGACTACTAATGCAAAAAAGAATCAGGCAAAGAAAAAAGTGCCATTTGGGGGAAGGAAATTTAGCAACTAATGGCACTTCGCCAAGCAAGAAGCAGATGTTTAACTATAACTGTCAACAAAACATGTATAGAAAAAGAAACAGCATCATATGAAAGTTTTAGTTTAGAAAGTACAAAATCTGAAACTTGACATAAACACCAAGATGGAATAGAACATGTGTAGTGGAATCAGTCACTGTTTTGGTGATGTTGCTAAAGAATAGATGGCTCACAAGGTTTTTTAACAGTTTAGGATAAAACTCCTGACAAGCAGTGAGAGCAAAGTTCACTGACATGGCTAGACTGTATTGATATTTGGAACAAATGTGAACTTTTAATAGATACAGAATCCAAAAAGCAGTGTACTAGTTTGTAGAGCTTAACCAAAACTACTGATCTAGAAAGACTCTTTAATGAAAACAGTCTTTTGCCAGAGAATTAATGTCTTTCACCAGGGAGACTATTCAATAAATTGAAAAATAAAATCTCTTATACAAAAAGTGTCAGTTCAAAGATCATTTTATGCTCAATTTACAAGTCATTTCACGAGCAAATGGATAAACCTCTTTTCCTCTTGGCCACATAGCATGTGTCTGTTATGCTTTATGGATATTGAATAAGATCTACAATATGGTTATTCCTCAAAAGGCAAAATTTTCTATTTGGTAATGTAACCATGCCAAATATGCAGCAGCAATCTTATAAAGATAGCTAGGTTATTTATTATATTGATACATAATATACCTTGATTTGTTGGAATATTTTCTTCATTGTTTTGAGCATTTCCAAAAATCAATAATATTAAAGTGAGTGTAAATGTGGATATGTGTAACCAAGGGCTAAACAAGCATTTTATGTGATAATTTCTGAGAATGAAAAATTAAAGAATCGGTATATTTTCATGATTATTACACATTCCAAACTCACAGGTATGATTGCACACTGTTGTTTCTGGTAATAACCTATGCTATGCTTATAGTCTACTCCCTAACAGATGGTGCAACAGATAGTTTTATTCCCCCATGGCTACACACTAGTCTTTTAGAAGTGTAAGAGTGAATTTTTAAAAGAAATGCAAACTTCCAAACCTCTTCTCATGCATAAACATTTGTTTGAGTTTAAATTATCCAGTTAAAATGGTAGTGTGATTTTTTTTTTTTGTAAAACATTGTTAGCAGTTTTAATGTTTATGTAGGTATGCACTTGAAGTCTAAGGGGATTTCTCCATTCTTTTTAAAATGTAGTTAAGTGTAAGAAGTTAAAAAGAAAAAAAAAAAAAAAGCCCTGTTATTATTTAAATCAACAAGCTAAGTTTTATATCTGGGCTATTTATATACACGTAGAATATTTTTAAAAGACAATGAAGACAACAAATTCCATCATTTTGTTCTACAAATGTGAGAATTGAGGCTCAGAGTTGAAATGACTTGTTAAGAACACACTGCTAATTAACAATAGCATGTCACCAAGTATAAATATCTTATTTTCCATAATGATTTCACCAATTTGTAGTCCAACTAAAATTATATGTGTTCTCTTTTCTTCATGACCCCATTAACAGTTTTTGTCTTTTTCATAGTAGTACTTATATTGTTTTTATTACAGTATATTTGCTTTACACTGCTGTGTCATTTTCTGCTGTACAGCAAAGTGAGTCAGCCATCAGTTGAGTCACTCAGTCACATCCAGTTCTTTGCGACTCCATTGACTGCAGCATGCCAGGTCTCCCTGTCCATCACCAACTCCTGGAGTTTATGCAAACTCATGTCCACTGAGTCGGTGATGCCATCCAACCTTCTCATCTTCTGTCGTTCTCTTCTCCTCCTGCCTTCAAACTTTCCCAGCATTAGGGTATTTTCAAATGAGTCAGTTCTTCGTATCAGGTGGCCAAAGTATTGGAGCTTCAGTTTCAGCATCCAGTTCTTCCAGTGAATATTCAGCACTGATTTCCTTTAGGACTAACTGGTTTGATCTTGCAGTCCAAGGGACTCTTAAGAGTCTTCCGCAGCATCACAGTTCAAAAGCATCAAATCTTTGGCGTTCATCTTTCTTTATAGTCCATTCTCAAATCCATACATGACGACTGGAAAAACCATAGCTTTGACTAGATGGACCTTTGTTGGCAAAGTAATGTCTCAACTTTTTAATATGTTGTCTAGGTTTGCCATAGCTTTTCTTCCAAAGAGGAAGCATCTTTTAATTTCATGGCTGCAGTAACCATCCACAGTGATTTTGGAGCCCAAGAAAATAAATTTTGTCACTGTTTCCATTGTTTCCCCAAGTTCCCACTCACCATAACTAGAGAAAAGCCCACACAGCAACAGAGACCCAGCACAGCCAAAAATAAAGAATAAAATTATTTTTAAAAGATAAATGCTGGAGAGGGTGTGGACAAAAGGGAACCCTCTTACACTGTTGGTGGGAATGCAAACTAGTACAGCCACTATGGAGAACAGTGTGGAGATTCCTTAAGAAATTGCAAATAGAACTGCCTTATGACCCAGAAATCCCACTGCTGGGCATACACACCGAGGAAACCAGAATTGAAAGAGACACATGTACCCCAATGTTCATTGCAGCACTGTTTATAATAGCCAGGACATGGAAACAACCTAGATGTCCATCAGCGGATGAATGGATAAGAAAGCTGTGGTATATATACACAATGGAGTATTACTCAGCCATTAAAAAGAATACATTTGAATCAGTTCTAATAAGATGGATGAAACTGGAACCAATTATACAGAGTGAAGTAAGCCAGAAAGAAAAACACCAATACAGTATACTAACACATATATATGGAATTTAGAAAGATGGTAATGA